>JAJOOE010000267.1:0-83736 GCA_036250405.1 Solanum raphanifolium
AGTTTTCCTTAATAATTAACGCATTCTTCACAATGTCAGTTCTTCTATTTAGAATTAAAAGATGACTCTATTTAGAGAACGTAGACAATCAAATATTTATGAGCATTAGATAGTTTTGGTGTAAGTGAAAATAAAAATGGAAAAAAATAATTAAACATGATAAAGATGTTATTTGGTAAACGTTTAAATCTTTGATGTGGATTTGTACGGTTCAAATTGAGAATAATATTTTTTATGTTGATAATTATAGCTGGACAAAAGAAGTTTATGAAGGAAGTTATTGAAGCAATCAATCCTCACGAAAAATCAATTCGTTGGAAAATTATTGAAGGAGATCTGCTAGAGATGTATAGTTCGTTTACCATTATAACATCTCATCAACCTCAATGGACTACATGGATATTTGAGTACGAAAAGAAAACTGAAGACATTCCAGAGCCCCTCATTTTATTAGGTATGGTCATTGACATGACCAAGGATCTAGAGGGTCACCTTCTCAAGAATTAGAAGATCTATGCTATTGTTCTTCTTATTATATATATATATAAATTGTGTGTGTGTCTATAAACGTATGCTTATCTATATGCATTTGAGTTTGTATATATGATGAATAATTTGCAATACTAGCTAGCTTCAGCTAGCGTGTGAAATAAATAATGTAGTGTTTGAAATAAATAATGTAGTTTTTGAAGAATATATAATGTAGTGTTTGAAGAATAAATTATATATGTAAGATCTTTTGCATTTTGTTATAACAACTTAAGCCCTTATTTATTATTTTGGAATTGAGGGACTCGGATGAGTTTCAACATCATTTTGAAACTCTGTAATATTCAATATTTTTACAAGTACAAGTATTCATCACCGTTGAAGTCCATGTAGCGTGATCACAATGAACTAGATGCTTTAAAGTCTCAATTGTTATTTATTCGTTGGTGAATATGTCAATTTTTTTTAAAAAAGTTTCAAAATGGTATTAAAGTCAAAGGTTAATATATGAGAATAACTTTTGACTAAACTATATGAGCTAGAGGTAGTATTCCAACAAATTAAAATGATTCTAAATCAAACTTGAAAGATTAGGTTAATTAAAAGGTGAGTATATGTATGTTGTTTTAGTCACAAGTATGACTTGTTTTTGGAAATTTTATGAAAAATATTTAAATCATAAATACTTAAAAGCTTGAGGCGTGCCTATGACACTGTCCTTAAGAATATTTCACCCAGTGTAGCTCTATCCGTTGGGATTCAGCATGCTTTACTACTATAATACTAGGAGCTAGAATCTAATAAAGATTTTCAATATAAAACTCAGCGAAACAACATTTGGAAGGAAGAACTTTTCTTTTTCACCCCCTTTCTGTAATGAACCGATTAGTCATATTTGGAAAAAATTGAAAAAATACCGTGCTGCCTCTCCCGATCTTAACCCCGAGTCGTTTCTAATTGAGTTCTGAAAGTTGGTTTCAAACTTTTAGTAAAAAATTGTGAATTTCGTAAGATGTGAGTTTGAAAGGCTCAAGTTGTTAAAAATTGATTTTCGGTGTCTTTTGGACTTTCGAGTGTTGGAATAAAATTCTACCGATTTCATCAATTTCGAAATGTAGAAATTGGTCTATGAGGGTATTAAGTTTAAAATTCAGAGTCCTTTTGAGAATTTGAGGTCCTAAGTTAGAAATTTATTAAATTTTAGTCTTTATTTATTGTAGTCAACATTCATTGTTCAGATGCTCACATCAGAATTCTGAGAGTTGCGTTGGATTTGGAGATGATTTTTAGGCCTAGGTGAGGTCATGGTTGAATTTTCTGAGGTCTAGAGGTTAATTTGGCTTTTTTAGGCGTTATGTTCATTTCTTGTGACTTTCACTAGTTTCGGCTGAAGAAGAACTCTCGTGTTTCGATGGTTTCAATCTTTCAGAAACGTTGAAGACAATCAATTTGCTTATATGTTATGTATTTATGTGTTCCGAACAAATTCTGAGGGTCATTTTGATGATTTAAAAGTTGGTTGTGTTTGATGGTGTTTGCAGGCCGCGCTTTTGTGAAGACTAGATGCTTAAGCAAACTTCGCAAAAGCAAATGAGCCTTTGCTTTAGCAAGAGGTTCCATTTTTGTTGGGTTTGCTTATACGAACCTGGGTCTCTTTCGCGACATCAGAGAGGGTTTTTGGTTTGAAATTTTGGGGTTTTAGCCCCATTTCAATTTTTGAGCTTGGTAAAACCCTTCAGACAATTTTAAAATGATTTCTTGTGCTAAATCATTTGGGTAAGATTTTGTTACCCTAAAACTTCAATTTCCTTTGATCATTTATGGATTTTAACATCAAAACTTGGGATTTTGATTGGAAAATGACATGGTTTTTCCATGAAATTTAGTTCTGAACTAAAATAGTGATTGTGAATTTATTTTAAGTCCTCTTTCGAAATAGTTTTTACCAATGAGTTCCAAATGCCTTAGGTATTCTTTTCAAGTAAAGATTTTGGATTCAAACCTCAATTTTGGAATGGGTTTTTGAGTTGATTGGCCCATTTTTCAAAATAGTATGAATTGTGTATTGTTATTTCTCAAATTGTATTTGATTACTTGATTGAATTAGATTGTGTGTCCTTGAACGTTGTTCGGAAGAGAAAGACTTAAGTATTGAATTGACTATTTGATTGAATAAAGGCAAGTGATCTATTAAACTTTGTAATCTAGTAGAATCGTGTGTTTCCTTGATTTTGTGTGTTTGAGAGTAATGGGAATGATGGGATGGACTTATTGTTCCACTTTACTAATCTTAATGATTAAAAAAGGGATTAATGAAAAGGCTTCGTGTTGACCATAATTCTTTGTGAATTGCCTTGTTGTGGTCCCTATTTGTTTGATAGATGAAATATTTTAAATGGCGTGATTGTGGACTTGAATTGCTTGAATTGTTTTCTCTTCCTTATGGTGTGAATTTGCTTATGTGCATTCATTGTTGTACATCGTGATGAGACATGTGATATAAAGCTGATTGAAAATGATTGCGACTAGTGATGTGATATAAAGCAGATGAGAAATGATTCTATCTAGTGATGTGATATAAAGTCGATGGAAAATGGTTCTAGCTAGTGATGTGATATAATGACGATAGGAAATGGTTCTGGCTAGTGATGTGATATAATGACGATAGGAAATGGTTCTGGCTAGTGATATAAAGTCAATGAGAAATAGTTCTGGCTAGAGATTTATATAAATCTGTTCGGAACTGGTTTCGGTTGGTGATATAAAGTGGATGGAAAATGGTTCCAGCTAGTGATGTGATATAAACCGTATGAGAAATGGTTTCGGCTAGTGATGTTATATAAAACCAACAAGAAATGGTTCCGGCTTGTGATATAAAGCCGATGGGAAATGGTTCAAGCTAGTGATATTGTGCCCAAAGGAAATGGTTCGTACATGAGTTGACTGTCATGATTTGATGTATTTGATACTTATGATTGAACTACATGTTACTTGTGACTTATCTACTTGTTACTTGTGGTTGATCTACTTGTTACTTGTGACTAATCTACTTGTTACTTGTGATTGATCTACTTGTTACTTGTGACTGATCTACTTGTTACTTGTGGTTGATCTACTTTTTACTTTCAATTGGCATACTTGATACGTGTTGTTTGTTGAATTGTGGCTATTGAACTGTGATTATTGAGCCTTATGAGCTATGTATTGTAGAATTGTTAGGTTCGGTTGATTTCTATGCTAGTTGTAGTTTGAGGAGATTCGTTTGGGATGAAATGAGTACTTGTTTTCTAGCTAGTTTTCCTTGTTTATTAGGTTACTTATTGAGTACCATGTTGTTTGGTACTTAGTCCTTGTTTTTAAACTTGTGTAGGTTCCGAGAGCTCGACACCGTGTGATTGCTCTTTCTCTTCTCCCATTCCAAGGTTTGTAGAAGGACTTTAAACGTAGTTGCTTGTCATTCCGAAGAACCCTTTTTTCCTTTATATTATGCTTTGTTTTATTTGTGAAACAAAGACATTGAGACTTGTACTTATTTCTATTTCCGCACTATATGTATAAATGTCCTGTACACATGAAATTTGGGTTTGGAGTTTTAATAGAATGAATAAGTGTTCTGCTTTATCTTATTCTTGTTTCTTTCCGCAAATTCTTTCGTTTCATTGGGTTGAGGCTAACTTGTCTTGGTGGGAATAGACAAGTGTAATTACGTCCATATTTGGGTCATGAAAAATGGTTTTTAGAGCCCCAAGGCCTTCACTACAGTGAACTGCACCATGATCGCCCAACACACATGGGCGAATCGCCGTTCTTTCCATGAATATTGCTGAAATTACTCATGGGCTTCCCATTTCACACACTAGATTAGGCGAACTTTAGGGTGCTCGCCCAATTACATCGGCGCATCCCCAGGTAGGTGATAATATTCACCAAAATAGATAAGAAGCACCTAAAGTTGTGAACCCCATTGGTCAAACTCATCAAAACTTCGCTTAGTGTACTCGGTGTATCAACGAGTTTCCTTTTCCATTGCCCATTTGCATAGGATACCTGCACATTTTTACATCCACGTTATTGAAAACAACTAAAACTTGGGTTGCCTCCCAAGAAGCACCCAATTAAACGTTGCGGCATGACATGGATATGTTCTTCAAACATCATCCAAATACACCACTTCAACAACCCCCACACCATGACCTTCTTTATAGTATGCCTTCAAGATTTGTCCATTGACTTTGAATCTCAACCCCTATGCATCTTCAATTTCAATTGCTCCATTGTCATATACTTGTGCTATAGTGTGCAGACAAGTCCACTTGGACTTGAGCTTTCCGAGGAGGAGTTTAAATCTTGAATTGAAAAGTAGGACTACCTCCCTGAATCTAAAATCACGAGGTAGTATCTTAGCATCATGCCACAATTTAACCTTTTCCTTATATAGGGTGGAGCTTTCGTATGCTTGCAAATAAAACTCATCGAACCTAAGGATTTGGTGTACACAATCTCTAGAAACTACATCCTGATTCAAATTATCTTTTTAATTCCCATAAAGCTTTGTGTTCCAACTCAACCGAAAGATGAAAAGCTTTCCCAAAAACTAACTTTTAAGGAGACATACCAATGTGAGATTTGAATGTCGTACAGTAGGCCCAGAGTGCATCATCAAGCTTACTTGACCAATCAGTATGATGGACATTCACATTTTGGATAAGATGCTCTGTATTTCTAGATTAGACACCTCAACTTATCTGTTTGGTTGTGGATGGAATGGTGTTGTAACTTTGTGGTTGACCCCATATTTTGAGAGGACGATTGCAAACTGATGGCGGCAAAAATGTGATCCTCCATCACTTATAATGGCCCTTTGGGTACTAAACCTTGTGAAGATATTCTTTTTGAGAAAGTTTGTGACACTTCTTGCTTCATTGTTTGGTAATTTCATCGCTTCCACCCACTTGGAGACATAGTAAATTTCTACAAGGATGTACGTGTTCCTAAAACATCTAGGGAATGGACCCTTGAAATCAATCCCCCAAACATCAAACAATTCAATCTCAAGGATTTGCAAAAGTGGTAATTCATGTCTCCTAGATATACTCCCTTGTAATTGACATTGGTCACAACACTTGCAAAATTCATGAGCATATTTAAACATTGTAGACCAATAATAGCCACATTGCAAAACCTCAGAGGTTGTACGAATGCCCCCATGATGACCTCCTGCCGGTAAGGCATGATATGCTACAAGAATCTCATTCACTTCCACTTCAGGCACACAACGCTGAATGATATTATGAGCACACTGTCTTAAAAGGAAAGGTTCATCCCATATATACTTCTTCTCATCAAATAGGATTTTCTTGTTTTGATGGCTACTTAAATCATTAGGTAACAACCTACACAAAATAAAATTTGCAAAATCAACATACCAAGGAACATAGGGTGTAGACATTACCATTACCGATTCATCAGGGAAGGCATCGTCAATATATTTATGTTCAGCCACTCTAGCATCCGCTTCCAACCTTGAAAGATGGTAACCTACTTGGTTTTCACACCCCTTCCTATCTTTCACTTAGAAGTTAAATTCTTGAAGAAGTAACACCCATCAGATCAACTTTGGCTTAGCTTCTTTCTTTGCCATTAGGTACCTTAAAGTTGTGTGATCTGTGTGTAAAACCACTATGGTACCCAACAAATATGTTATATGCTTCTCAACCCCATATACGACAGCCAACAACTCTTGCTCTGTAACAGTGTAATTCATTTGTGGAAAATTCATTGTATTTCTAGCATAATAGATAAAATAAAAAAACTTGTTTTTGCATTTCCCAAGAACAATTTCAAAAGCAAGCCACCAGCATCGCACATCATTCCAAAAGAGAGATTCCAATCGGGTGCAATCATTATAGGAGCTGAAATAAGTTTCTCCTTGAGTGTCTTGAAAGCTACCACAAAAGAATTATAAAAAAACAAATGTGCTCTCTTTATTAAGAATTTTACACAACGGAATGGAAATCTTGGAGAAATATATAATGAACCGCCTATGAAACTCGGGATGACCATGAAAAATCCTTACACCTTTTACTGAAATTGGGAGATGTAATTTTAAGATTACTTGAATTTTGTCTTGATCAACTTTGACACCATCCCCGGAAATTTTGTGCCCAAGCACAATTTCTACTTTTACCATAATGTGGCACTTCTCCCAATTAAAGACCAAGTTTGAATCCACACACCTTTTTAACAAAATCTCCAAATGCCTTAAACATTTCTTAAAAGAATCTCCAACGACAGAAAAAACATCCATGAACACTTCCATAGAGTCCTCTACTATATCTGCAAAGATTGATATCGTACAACGTTGAAAGGTAGCCGGTGCATTACATAGCCCAAAGGGCATTCACTTGAAGGCGAAGGTGCCATAAGGGCATATAAAGGTTGATTTCTCCTGATCCTATAGTGTAATGGAGATTTGGTTATACCCAGAATATCCATTAAGAAAGCAACACCACCCATTTTCGGCAAGCCTATCAGGCATTTAATTAATAAAGGGCATGGGAAAACGATCTTTTTAGTCCATGAATTAAGCCTCAAATAGTTCATGCACACATATCACCCGAGATGGGTATATAGCAACTAACTCCATATTTTTTTTGGGAACTATCGTGATCCCACCCTTCTTTGTTACACATTGCACTAGACTGACCCGTTGGTTGTCCGCAATTGGAAAGATAACTCCTGCATCTAACAATTTTATAATTTCTTTCTTCACCACTTCTTGTATCAGAGGATTTAATCTTCGTTAATAGTTAATACTTGTTTTGCAATCATCCACCAAATTTATTTTGTGAGTGCATATGCCCAGGAAAATTCCCACAATATTGGTGATTGACCACCGTGATATGCTCAATTTACACCTTCCTAAAGAAGTATAAGCGATCATTGTCAAATAAAGAACCCAACTTGTTGGTTGGGGCCGATCCCACGAGGAATACTGTATAGACTTAAACTTAACTCACTATTATATCCGTTTAGTCAAATTATTTCCAAGGAAAATAAACAGGGTTTTTTTTAAGTAAGTAACAAGTAAACAAAATTCAGACTTTGATATATCAGTATGAGAGAGAAACTAGGGTATATGTGTTCCCCACAAACTCTTAATGCAGTAATCTTAATAATAGTAATCCTTTCCTAGTGTTTTACGTGCAAAGTTGGTAAGTTAGGTATCCCTACGTGATTGGTCCTCCAAGCAGGGAATTTCACCACGCACCATGGTCCGACTATATGTGTATGCTTTACTAACCCTTACCTTTCATCATATCAATGTATGGCTTAGTTTTCACTCTCACTCCAATTGAATTTAGACTATTAGATAGCATCCACTAAATCTTTGTTGTTTAATCCTTTTCTCATTCATTACCTCCTTGGTCCGGCAAGTAACAACGAGGCGAGTTCTAATGCGTGTACTCGTTAAAAAGACTTCTAAACAAAAGGATAAACAATACATGCATATACACTATTCAAGAATTACTTAATTATTATTCATACTTTGTTAATTGCTCATGGTTCCCACAACCTTAGTTGTGGATTTAGCTACTCATGTTTGAGAGTTCACAATTCATAATTAAGAAGAAAGAATTCATGAACTTACAATTAGAATAGATGAAACCCAAAATCTTCAATTGAATTCAAAGTGAAAACCTTATAAAATGAAATCTAGAAAGTTAACTGCTAAGAGTTGGCAAATTAATTCCCAAAGAACAAAAACTAGAAGTTTACAATAATGTCTAACCCCTAAAAATGAGGATTACAACTCCTATTTATAGAAAACAAATCCTAACTTACACAGGAAACAAAATAAGGAAATAAATTGCCAAGACGTGATTTCGATTGACGCTTCGAACTACGGACCGTGGGATGACCTACGGTCCATAGGTCCCTCCGTGGCTCAACACTTAGAAAAAATCATGTGGAACCTTCAAATCCCAGATCACCATCGACGGATGTGCAGGACGGAACATGGGTCGACCTACGGCCCGTCATCTGCTCCATGGTTCCACACTTGGTCAGACATCCCTGATCTTCCACCTACGATGCATCACCTATGGTCCGTTGGTGGCTACTTCTGCACTTTTCAGCTCGCATCTTCATCAACCGCATCCAAGCCTATTTCTTGCAAGAATTATACACAAAACATTATTCCTAACAACAAAATAGCCCAAGACACATATAAACTCTAAGTGAAACGCATCAAAAATACTATAAACTCACGGTATATCAACACCCTCAACTTAAACCAGTTGTTTGTCCTCAAGCGACACACTAAACTTTAAACGATACTTATCTAGAAGCAGACATACAAACTCAAGAAATCACATGGCTTTCTCAATCAATTCCATCATATTAGTGCAAATCTTTTTTTTATCAAGACTCAACAAGTTAACTCATGCGGATCAAAATATGACGTAGATTGACCAATAGACGCCACAACATACACTTTTCACAATCACCAAGGTACCAATTCTCAAACAATGTAACTAGTGCCCTCACTTAAAAAGAAATCCTTTTTTCACACAATATATATGAATTTCAAATTTAAGGATTCATTCAACACTCACACTCAGAAGTGACTTCAAGTACAGTTAGTGATCAATACAATAGGCTTGCCTTAGTTTTACTACATAGACTCTCGAAAGTAGTCACTAGGATCACTATAAGTCTCTCTTAGCTTGTAACGTAGACTTTGGGTTAGGTAGGGTACATTTGGGTACTTTTTAGTGACTTTCTGCCCTCCTTGACATTGCATTTCTTTACCTCTTTTCTCAACCAATTCTTGTCATCTTTTTATTTTCTGCTCTTTCCCGTGACACTTTTCAACACAGATGTGATTTTGCATTTATCGCTCGTATTTTTCTCATTCTTCTTTTTCTTTGTTTTCTTCGGTAACTTTTTCATAGCTATTTTTGTTTCTTTTGACTTCAACCACATCTTTTTTCTTTCTTTTGTTGTGCTTTTTCTTTCTTCTACACAAAACTATTGTCATACCCTTTTTCTTTCAGTTTCATTTTTCATAGCCACCCTCAACTTATGTATTTTACATGAGTTGATGTGAACAATATCCGATGTGGGTTAAGATTAAGGTAACTTTTTGAATTAGCCACCCTCAACTTAGACTTTTGGCCTAATTTAAGGTGCACATGTCCAAAGAGCGACTAGGGCGAAGACAATTATTTTTGGGAAGGTGGATTAGGTGTATTGAAGGAAGTGGTCTACATTAGGCTCAAACATTTGGATCAAAGGGAACATTTATTTTGTTTGGTTGTGTTTTTAGGCTTAAGTGGACTTATTTGAACAAGGGCCTATGATCATTTCCCAAATTCTAGATTAGATTATCTCAGTAGGACCAATGGGGCAAGTTCTAGATTGGCACACACTGTATGAACATTCAACTTTTCTCTCACACACTTGGAACATTGTTTCATTATCGGATTATTGCATTACCCAGTTCAAGTTTTAGCTTAAGTCATGCTATCTTACCGGTTCCTTATCATGTCATATGAAGATCAAACATATTCAACTCATTTAGCCTATAGATCTAGCATATTTAAAAAAAAATTGGACATGTATCAATTTTAGGCTATGCCATCATGCTTTCATTCTTCCACTTACTTCTACACATACAATCCTAAACATGCCGGTTCAACATAAAAGTAAACAGTCTATTGGGGGAAAAGAACACATGAAAGAAAACCCCAAACGAGTATTATGAGTTGGGTTACTCAGACTTCACCCTATCACTCAAAATCCATTTACCCTCCCCAACAAAATAGGGTGCAATTGCCCTCAATGCACAAAAATAAAAAGTAAAGCATAGGGTAAAGCAAACTTGTTGCGCAAATGCGCCGAAGACCCCTCAAGAAGCGGGTGGGTCCGGTTTCCCAGAGCCTGCTGGATCAACACTAGGGACGCCATCAGTAGTGCTCTCGCCAAATATGGGAGCACCATCAGTAGTGCTCAGAATGCCAGATGGGCCAACATCCACCTCACGGGCCTGCTGTTGTCTTCTCTCCTCATTAAGTATAGACTTCATCTGGGCCACCTCAAACTACTGGCACTCCTTCTTCTTCAATCTCTGAGCCTCATAATTATCGGAAGTGTGGTCGGAGTGATGGCGCTTCCCAGCAGCATGGGAATAGTCTGGTGGTGGGATAACATCGCCAAATAGGGCAGTCATCACCACATCATCCTCTTCCGCTGTAGGGGTAGCCTCTGGCGTAGTCTAAGTGGGGGATATGAGGGCATCAATATCACCACAGAGTCTTGCCAACTCCAACCGGAAGGTAGTCACATCTATGGTAGGAGCAGGCCTCTCCAAGAGTCTCAACTCGAAAGCATCCATGATCTTATGAATGGCCTGAATCTTCCGATCCATCATCTGCTCCACCCTCGCCTCAAAATTCTCAATAGAGCGCTGCATCCATGGCCTCGTATGTTGCAGCAAGGTGGCAATCTGGGTCTGCAACTTCTGGACTAGGGCCAGAGGAACGACAGTGGACCCTGAAGAGAGAGTGGCTAGGGCGAAGCTCGGGGACTGACTAGTGGCTGAAGAAGGTGGAGCATGGGCATCTGCTGTAGGGGCTAGAATGGTAGTGTCATCATCCTGCATATTCTCCACATCTGCATCAAGATCAACACCCAAAGGTGGGTACATCAAATTGTGGCTCCCTCTGTGGTGCAACAAGGTTGGCATCATCCTGAATAAGTTTGATGTCCAATGTCTTGGTCACCTCAATTAACCTGTAACAATGTTAAACATGCATTGAAGCCTCCCTGAAGAGATGGAATATTAGACACGGGAAAGGCATGGTAGTGGTGGTCTTGAAGGCCCTCTCGTAGATCTCCACGATCAGGATACGGGAAAACTAAATCTCCAAACCCTCCATAATGGCAGCTATCATCACGACCCGATCCCATGTAATAAAATTGTATGCCTGAGTAAGACACAGTCAATTTCGAACCAATAACCAAAAGAAATTTGCAGTGAAGCTATAGTCACCTTCCTAATAGCTAGAGTGGGATTCTGTACCCACTCAGTGTGCTCCCCATCCTCAGCAATATGATTGGCCATCAACCTCAAAAGTGTCTCCCTCTGATCGGCATCCCTCTGAAATGGCCCACTCTGTACGATCCCCATCTTCTAGTCATACTCTGTTGTATTAATCGACAGAGTGTGGGCTGGGCCGTAAATACAATGGCGGATGGTGGTCTCAGAGATGTCAACCAGGAAGTTCCGCACCAATGTAGACTAAAGTGGAAGCTGGGCTTTGGTCTTAGCCCGTTTAGATATAGAATTTTGGATGGTGGGAGCATATGAGGCATTGAGCTCAATGGTCATCTCCTCACTGTAACTCTTGGGGATCTGTGCCATCCACTCACATCTGCGCCTCTAGAAAAGGTCCTCAATAACTGGTGCGGTGTGGAGGCTGCTTGTCAGAACCATGCGCTCCTCAGTAACAGTCCTGGCCATCCTTCGGTGTTCATTCAACATAATGCAAGTCTCATATAATTGGTACTGGCCCGCAATGCACCATCTATTTGGCTCATCTACATTAGGGGAAGGCTCTACTCTGGTAGGTATCAAGATGTCTCCAGATCTATCAGCCTCAAATGAAGAAGTGGGATTGTTGCTAGAACTAGAGCCGAATTACGACTCGGAGCCGAAATGTGTGGCCCGCTCCTTAGACTAGGGCCAGTGACCTCGACCTCATCACTGGTAGAGACAACCTATTAGGATCGCCTAGTAGTGCGGGGGGAGTGGAGGAAACCTTGTTGTTAGGTGGGATGTACTCATGATCGGTGTCCTCATCTAACAGGCGTCAGGACGGAGAAACTGACTTGGTCTTTCCCATCTTGGCGTATACCGGAGCTTGTTTGGGGGTCGTGGTACCTGTGGAAGACTAGTTAATACCAAAACAAGGAAGAAGACACATGGAATAATTTTAGAACAAGATTCAGACCAAGACAAAAACTCAAAAAAATTTCAGACAGTAGCTGAACTGGTGACCCACGGGTCGTCAATGGGTCCTCTCCGTTGATCAGTAGGTCACATTTTTGTGTTCCAAATAAGGAACCACGGATGTGTAGAATGGTCCGTCGATCAAACGACGGACCATAGTCCACACCATGGTTCTGTACTTAACAAATTTTGTGTGTACTACTTATCCATGGACCCCAACCTACGGTCCGTGGGTAGGGCTCGTTCATCAGTTTTGTGCCAGGCTTACTCTTCAACTTTTGTAAACAACACAATTTCAACTAACATTACATCAAACTAGGTCTAATATATGCATTTCAACATAATATATAGTAGATCATCCTCCTTAGGGTTTCTATTACACACAACTCAACTTTTTAACACACCGAAATAACGAACCCTAAGTCAAAACTTCTATGTAGACCTATTAATGTATTTAGTTGATTTTATATAACTACATACTCACATACCATCATTCCAAGGGTGTTTCCATCTTACAAAATCAACATTTTAACAATTAATTCATCAACCCAAGGTCAAGTTCATTGTTGTGACTTCAATTGAAATAATGGAACATTCAATGTTCGGGAGAAATCAACTTACCTTACAAGTATTCAACAATGGTGAGTGTCTGATCAAATTCAAAAGCTCTAATAACAATGATGACACCGAACCCGGACCTTGAAAGCTTTTGGAGAGAAAATGGGGGTGATGGACTGCTTCTTTTGAATGTGGGATGGTAGGGAAATAGGAAATGGAAGGAGAAGATATGGGGGAGATTAATGGGTGAAAATGGTGTGACTGATCGGTTGTAACGGTTGGGGGGGGGGGGGGAATATGGAAGTAGGAAATGTCATAAAAATTAGGGGTTTTATTAATTTGGGGTCCAGGGTCGGGTCGGATTGAAACCCTAGTATGTATCCACGAGACCCAATCAACGGTCTTTGGGTCGACCTATGGTCCGTCGATCGAGTCCATAGGTCATGCTGACACTTAGAAAAACTAGAAAACATACCTGAGATCTACGGACGCCATCCACTGTGCATGGATTAACCAACGGACTGTGGATGGGGCCTGTAGACCTCTACACAACTATTTTCTATAGATATTGCATTTTCTTCCATGCACACATAGCAACCATTAGAACTTTCTTTTTACATTTTCTAGATACTTTTTAGGCACGTACCCTACTCTACATCTAGCCAACACTAAACGGAAAAATAAACATCTATCTAAAGAGCTACAAAATAAAAAAGAAAGAAGAAAATTCCTATAATGAAAAGAAACACCTATAGTTGGCTAGAACTTACATCTTGGGTTGCTCCCAAGCAGCGCTTGATTTAACGTCGCGGCACGACTCATACACCTTGATTGCTCAGACTTCATGAAGATAATAAGCCTCAATTACTTCTTGTACACTCTCAGATTTCCCAAAGTAGAATTTGATCCTCTTTTCATTAACTTTGAACCTCGTTCCTTCCTTGTTCTCAAGCTTGACCGCTCCATGTTGAAATACTTGAGATACTATGAATGTCCTGGTCCACATGGACTTGAGCTTGCTTGGAAACAAGCACAACCTTGAGTTGAATAAGAGCACTATATCACCAACAATAAATTCACGCTTTTCAATCTTCTGATCATGGTACTTCTTCATCTTCTCCTTGTACAAGGCTGAACTTTCATATGCTTTTATGTGAAACTCAACAAGCTCATTCATGTTATTCAGTCTTTGACTAGATGCGGTGCCCTAATCCAAATTCAACTTCTTTAGCGCCTACGTTGCTTTGTGCTCTAGCTCTATAGGCAAATGACATGATTCCCATATACAAGTTTGTAGGGGGCATACCTATGGGAGTCTTGAATGAGGTGTGATAGGCCCATAAAGCATCATCAAGCCTTCTTGACCAATCCATTCTGTTGGTGTTCATAGTCTTTGCAGGGATTTTTTATCTCTCTGTTTGACACCTCAACTTGCCCACTAGACTTCGGATAGTAAAGAGTGTCTACATTGTGACTGATTAACGTTTCAAAGACACTTAATCCAGTTCTAAGCATTAACGATCGTTAGTCAATATAATAACTCAACTAAATGAGTTGGGGTTGAATCCCATAGGGAGTTGTACTTGTTTAAGATTCAATAGGAAAGTACGAACATGCTCAAGTCAACAATAGGAATAGACATTTACAAATAAAAACATAATGTAAATCAGAGGGTGACACAAATGTCAAATAAGGGGATATAGGTTTTAGCTATCAACTACAACAACAACAAATAACATGAGAATGACAATAATGAGATGGGTTCTTGGGATATGATTAGATTATAGGCTAAGGTAGACAAATGGGTAATTGCAACTGTTAGTAAATAGATGTAAATTAGTGAATAAGCTAGACTATAGAGGGGATAAACTTTCTCTCGAACAATTTACCCAGAATCAAGTTGCTTTCTCTCGAACACCAACAAGCATGCAAATAAGAACAACCTACGATTTAGTCCATTTACTCTCTAAAGCTGAATGTGTGGAAAAGGGTTTAGGATTCACTCTCTTGAGCTGAACCCATGACAACCCAATACACACATACCATCAACTCAGTAATCTTAGTTTTAAAACCTCTCTCTCGAGCAAGCCAAAAACACGAAGGTAGAACTACATTTGATACTACAATTCTTTAAATTGAACCACAATTACTGATTAAAATCACTTCTAAAAAGCATTTAAACTAACAATTAGCAATACCCACAAGCTAAATCAGCCCATAATCACATAATCACACCCCAAGAATTGGGGATTTAGCTAGACATCATAATAAGATAAAAATCGTTACCAAACTGAGTTTCCATCAACTAGGTAAGATTTATTTCGTCTTTACAAAGGTACAAATTGAAGAATCTCAAAGACCCACTTCCAATTTCTCAAAAATGGAAAACTTCAATTCTTCAAAGCTAAGGAAAACTTGTCTCAAAACTCAGAGTTCTCAATATTCAAAAATAAGATACTTGATAATGATAAAAACTGAGAAAAAAATATTAAACTTAATGTTAAAAAATGTATTTATAGTCGTGAAAAATATGTTGCAAAGGACCATTGGGTGCAGTAAGTCGGTCTGATCGATTAACTCAGCGATCTGCCCTTTGATCCATTCAATCGCCTTCTTGCCTTGGCCTTCAACATCCTCCAGTTTTGTAACTTTAGGCAATCTAACACTGCATCGAGGAACCACTCGGCGATTCGCCAACTACTCCTTTCTCTCGCCAACTTGAATTTCTCCTTCAGTGCTTGGTACACTAGAACATTAGGCGAGGCAATGGCCATTCGGCGAATCGCCAAAGAGACTTGGCGATCACCAGTCTTTCATTTCTTCGTTCTTTCGGTTCGCTTTGTTCCTTTTTGCAAATTAGTGTCCATTCTTTGTTCTTCAATCCATATACCTGGAAATCAATGGCTTTACATCAGTTATTGGCACAAAACAAGCATTTGAGGACACAAAATCTATCCAAATAAAGCCCTAAATGAGTCCAAATCTCGAACCCATCAGTGAAAAACCCCATATTTCTCTCGCAACACCTTGAACAACTTGTTACAAAAGTGAGAACCTCCATCGCTAATAATTGCCCTAGGTGTACCAAATCTGGAGAAGATACTCTTTTTCGGGAATGTGGTGACACTTTTTCCCTCATTGTTTGAAAGCACAATTGTATTTACCCATTTCGATACATAGTCAACTACAACAAAAATATACTTCATTCCATGCGAACTTACAAATGGACCCATGAAGTCAAGGCCCCAGACATCGAATAACTCAATCACCAATATCGAATTCATAGGTAGCTCTTACTTCTTTGAAATTCCTCCTTTTTGGCAACGGTCACAAGACATAGTGAAATCATGAGCATCTTGGTGGATGGTAGGCAAATAATATCCACACTGCAAAATTTTGGGACCAATTCGGATACCACTATGGTGCCCACCAACAGGCAATGAATGGCACGCCTCTTTTAAACTCATCATCTCAACCTCAGGCACACAACGACGAATAATCTCATTAGAACAAATATGAAACAAGTAAGGCTCATCCCAAAAGAATTTCTTTATATTAGACAAGAATATTTTTCTTTGTTGGAAGGATAAATCCGACAGAACCAAATAGCTTGCCAAGTAATTAGCGAAATCTGCGAACCAAGGGATAAGATCATAAGAAGCGGCCAATACTTGTTCATCAGGGAACACATCATTAGTCTCAATTCCATTCTCAAACTTGATCATAGCTTCCTTCTTTAATCTGGATAAATGATCATCAACCTGGTTTTCTGTCCCCTTTCTATCTTTCACCTCAAACTCAAACCCTTACAACAAAAGCACCCATCTAATCAACCTTGGTTTTGCATCCTTTTTAGCCATCAAATACCTCAATGTAGAATGGTCAGTATGCACTATGACCTTACAACCAAGCAAGTAGGACCTAAATTTCTCGAATGCGAAAACCACAACAAGGAGTTCCTGTTTAGTCACAATATAGTTCTTTTGAGCCACATGCAGAGCTTTACTGGCATAGGAAATCGGATGAAGGATCTTCTCTCGCCTCTGTCCTAATACTACTCCAAGCGCCACCCCACTCACATCACACATAACTTCAAACTGTTGTCCCCAATTCGGTGACATAATGATAGGTATGAAAGTTAACTTGGCTTTCAACTCTCCAAATGATCTCGAACAAGCATCATCAAAATCAAACTTACACTCCTTTTCAAGCAGTTTTCACAATGGGTGTGCAATTTTTGAGAAATATTTTATGAACCTCTGGTATAAACCTGCATGCCCAAAAAAACTTCGAACAACTTCGACAGAGATGTGTGGTGGAAGCTTTTCTATTACCTCAACTTTGGCTCGATCCACCTCAATACCTTTCTGCAAATCCGATGACCCATAACTATACCCTATTTCACCATGAAGTGGCACTTTTCCCAATTGCGCATGAGATTGCACTTTTCACATCGTTTTAGTACCTCGGCCAGATGCATCAAACAACCATCAAATGAGTCACCTACCATAGAGAAATCATCCATAAATACCTTAATAGTGTCCTCCACCATATCTAAAATAGCTACGGAGATTTTATTGTAGCCCAAATACCCATCTAGAAAATAATACTAACCCTTACCAACGAGAAAATCCAACGTCTGATCCATGAACGACATAAGGAAGTGGTCTTTCTCTATCCATGCATTTAGCTTGCGGTAGTCCATACACACTCTCCAACCAGTCATGGGAGTCATTGGAACAAGCATATTTTTAGCATTTTGAACCATGGTGATCTCCCCTTTCTTGGGCTCACACTCAACAGGACAAACCCAACTACTATTAGAAATGGGATATATGACTCCAGCATCCAACCACTTAATGATCTCCTTTTTCATAACCTCTTGCATAGGGGGATTCAATCTCCTTTGGTGCTCAATACTTGGTTTATTGTCTGGCATGAGTTGGATTTTGTGAGAACAAATGCCCACTGGAATACCAATAATGTTCTCAATAGTCCATCCAATAGCCCTCTTGAACCTTTTCAAAAGGGAAACCAAGGCCTCAACTTGTTCCTTGCTCAAATCAGCAGCAATGATTGCCGGTAAAGTACTATCTCTCCCCAAGAATACATACTTCAAATGTGATGGTAAAGCCCTGAGTTCCAATTTTAAAGGCTCTTCCACAGACAGTTTTGTAGGTGGGGATTCACAATTCTTCATATCTACCTTGAATCTTTTTGGTTGGAATGGAATTCGTACCTATCAAATGCGGCAACCATTTCATCATAATATTCAATACCATCACCATCAAAATTCATCATTACCGCTGCCAGTGCATCAACACCTAACCTCTCTTCAATAAATATTTCAGAACCTCATTCCATAATATTATTCACCATCGATACCAATTTAAGATTGCTTTCCCGTTTTATAGTCCTATAGATATTAAAAGTTGTCTCCTCATTATTCACTCGAAACTTCATCTGCCCTCTTTCCTTATCGACTAACGCCAAGTAGCAAGGAATGGTCTCCCTAAGATGATAGGAACCTCAAAATCAACCTTACAATCAAGTATCACAAAATCAGCCAGAAAAATGAATTACTCCACTTTCACAAAGACATCTTGGAGAACACCAATGGGCTTCTTCACCGTTCTGTCAGCCATGAGTAGACGCATCACAGTTGGTTTTGGTTCTCCTAAACCCAAATTTTTATAAATGGAGAACGGCATCAAATTAATGTTGGCACCCAAATCACACAAAGCTTTCGCAAAGTGTAAAATCCCGATGGTACAAGGAATAGTGAAAGCTACAGGATCCTCTTTCTTTTGCACAAGTGACGTAGTAGCAATAACACTGCAATGTTTCAACCTCTCATCATTCTCAAAACTGACAACCCTCTTTTTGTTCACCAAGTCTTTTATGAATTTAACATACAAAGGCATTTGTTCTAAAGCTTCTATCAACGGAACAATGATGGACAGTTGCTTCAACATAGTGATGAACATGCGATATTTTCCTTCTTCAGTCTTTTTAACCAACCTTTGTGGGAATGGAGGTGGTGGTCTAGGCATACGAAAACTTTTTGGGTCACCACAACTTCCTTTTCAACACTATATTTTATGACTTCAGGAACCTCAATCTCATTTTCATCCTTCTCTATCACTCTCTCAACCGCAGACGACATGGGGGTATTATTGGTCTACTTTCCTCCGTGAGTGGTGACTACCATACAATGCCCATCATTTTTCAGATTCTGGATGATGTTGCTAGGAAGTGTGACAGGCTGACGTGGATTTGCATTGGTGGACAACTGACTAAATTGCTACTAAAGATGCTTGATTGACACGCATGAGCATAGACGTTTTGATCGATTCCAGACAAGTAATATCGCATCTCTTTCACATTCTCATCAATAGCATCAAACTTCATCATCATCTTTTGCATCATATCCTTAATATGTGACATACTATTACCACCATCTCTATTACCAGGAGGGACATAAGGACCAGCCTTATCATTCTTGTTTCTATAATTGTTCCGGTTGTAATTGTTGTCATGATTGTAGTTTGATGATTCCACGATTTGGACTCATTAAGGGTTTTTTTTTTTATAGAATTAGTGTCCTCAAATGCATATTTTGTCTCAATACCTAATGTAAATGCTTGAATTTCAGGTATTTAAACTTAGAGACAGAAGCATGGACGTTATTGAGCAAAAAGGAACAAAGTGGTTGAAAAGAAAGAAGAAAAGACAGCTTGACGATCGCCTAATCCGTTAGGCAAATCGCCAAAAGGTCCTATCCTCACCTTTTGTTCCAATGTGCTGAGCCTTGAAAGAAGGGATCAAATCGGCGATGAAAAGGAGCATTCGGTGTGTCAATGAGCAGTTCCGCAAAACAGTACTATGTCGCCCAAAGATCCAAAACACGACGATGCTGAAGGATAGAGCAAGACGACGATGAAACCTACCAAAGGGTGATCACCGACTTGATCAGCGATCTCGGCTAACAACGCCGAATGATCTGCTGCAACACAGATCTTTGAAAACCATAAATACTCGTTGAGAGATGTAGCTTAATATGAGATTTTTAATATAGAATTCTTAACATAGAATTTTGAGTTCTAAGTTTGGAGAGGGTTTTGAAGAACTTGAAGATTCAAAGGCTTTCAACTCCAAGAATTTGGACTTGGGTCTTGTGGATACTTCACTCTTTGCTTGTTTTGAGACTTAAATCTTAATACCCATTTGAATACAAACTCATATTGGTATAAATTTCTATTTCTTTTACATGTCTAGCTAAAACCCCAATTCTTGGGGTGTGATTTTGTGAATATGGGTTAGATTATCAGTTTGGTCTTGCTTGTTGATGATTTATTTATTGTTTAGATGTGATTTTGTTTAGTAGTTGTGGTGGAACTTAATGAAATTGTATTTGCAAATATGATTTCACCTTTGTGTTTTGGCTTGCTCGAGAGAGAGGTCATAAAACTAAGACTACTAAATTGATGACCGGTGGGATTGGGTCGACATTAGGTTCAACTCGAGAGAGTGAACCCTAGTCCTTATCCCACATACTCAGCTCGAGAGAGTGAGTGGGCTAAGGTGGAGGTTGTTCTTCATGAAGCAACTCGGTGTTCGAGAGAAATCGAGTTGATTCGGGGTAAGTTGCTCGAGAGAGAATATACCCCCACTATAGTCTAGCCTAGTCACAAACATTCAACGAATTTACTATCAAAAGCATTTACCCAATGATCTAGTTGAACCCGTATTCCTATCACATCCCAAGAATCTCATCTCCTTGATTAGTACTCTTTGCATATTTGTTGTTTTTACTTACTTGTTACAAACCCCTATGGATAATTGACGCTTTCGTAACCCCTTAGATTTAACATGTTTATATTCGATAATGTTTTTAGCTATGACTAATTAGAACTTAATTTTATTTTTCTATTAATTCTCAAAACCGCTCCCTTGGGACTCGACCCCAACCCTTGGCCGGGTTACTTTACTATTGTATGATCATAGACACTTGCATTGGAAGTTGTGTCTTGATTACGCAAACACCAAAATGGCTCCTCTGCCGCGGAGTGGTGTTATTTGAGAATTTTTAGCTTAATAAAATTTTTGTTCTTCTTAGTTGTTGTTCTTCTAATTTTATTTTATTTTAGTTTTGTTTCTCGTTGTATTGCTGTTTTTAGTAGTAATCTAGATTATGTATGGTAGCAATGGTGAACAACTAGATCTCTCTCTCTTTTAAGGATGGTGTCTCTCAGGGATAAAATCCTGAATTTAGACAAGTCGAGGGAGAATCCATCTATAAATTGTGGTTGAGATTCAAGGGACTCTTCCTCAAAATGCCCAGCTCATGGAATCTCAGAAAGCGTGCTGCTGGATTGCTTCTACAAAAGTCTTGGCCCGGAGAATAAAATAATGGCGGACCAAATAGTTCCCGGGGGACTCTCACGACTACCCTTTGCAGTAGCCACCCAACTCCTTGATCACAAGGCAACAACTAACAAGGAGGCTGAGAAAGACCATACTCTGCCACGTTGTTGACTCAATTAGATTTAGTGACCAAGAAGATTATGGAATTGGAAGCACCGGCTAAAAGAAAGAACCAGTATGTTCCACCTCACGAGCGTATGAAACCCAATGCAAGTGAGGACGGACAAATAGGGGAGATACTCTTACTCATGCTCAGTAAAGTCGAAGGTTATGACAAGATGTTAAATGGGATCAAGGAGAATGTTATACTGCTAAATGAGACCAATTCATATCTATCCAGCGATTGGAGACTCAATTGGGTCATGTGATGTCCCATCTTTTTCTCACAAATTAAAACTGAGCGGAGAAGTCGTGCCACGACTATAACTAAGGCGCTTCTTGGGAGGAAACCCAAGGTTTTAGACGCTTCCAATTATTATATAGATTAATGGTGTGTTGATTTCGTAGGTTATTGAAAAGTGCATATTGGCTAGCTACAGGTCCAATCAGTGAATCGCCGAAAGGTTCAGTGACCCCGAACCAGATAGCCGTTAGACTCAAGAACAATTTACTTTGGAGTCTATAAAATTAGGCTAGCACAGGAAATTATTGGCAAATCGCCGACCATGTCGGCGATCCCGATGGAGATCGTCGTTTGGATTTCCAAAATAACTGGAGGCTCTGAAAAATTCGGCGAAGCAAGTTGCTCCTTGGCGAAACGCTAAGTGGTTCAGCGATATTGACTAATGTCGCCAAATGGACGAAAACTGGACGGCTTTGCAGGCAAAAGGTTTAAAAGTTGCAGATTCATTCACTTTCCCTTTACTTTTTATCTGCCCAGACTCACACTTGCACTCTAGTTTGTATATTTCTTGTGTTTTTAGAGTATTATTAGTGCTAATTTGTGCTTGGGATTGGATTACATTACCGCCTAGTGTTTCAATCTTCTCTTTGTCGACACCAAATGGTGGTTTCCTATGCCCCGAGTTTATTTTATCAAAATTTATACTCATTTGCAATAGCGTGATCTTGTTGAAGTGTTCTGATCCTTCTTAATAGGATTGGATTGTTTACATGCATGATTTAATTGATAATGTTGCTCATGTAGTTGTAACTATTGAGTTGTCGTAATTACATGCCTTAAACTGTATTAAAATGCGAGGGGTTGTGTTTGGGTGGTATGGATCATACCTTGATTATACTAGTGCATACTTTGATTTTGTCTTTAGGGGTTACATGGTTGAATTCGAGAAGATGGGTTGAAAATAGGTACATTGAGCCGTTTGGCGAGCTTGGTCGAGCTCGCCGAACCACTCGGGCATTCACCTAATGTCCCCATCTCACATTTAATTTAATGATAAATGTGCTGATAATTCTGTGACTTTCGGTGACTCACCGAAACTCTCGTTTTACCCTTGTCAACTCCCTTGGATCTCTGTGCACTTTAGCTTTCAGTGGACCAACTCTAGATCGCCGAATGATATCGGGGACTCTCCGAAAGAGTCGGCGAAGCTTATCAATGCTTTTGTCAAATATTTCTCTAACTTCTCTTCGAGATTTTACAGATATGACTAAACCTAAAGCTGCTGAAAGAATAGCACCAGCTCAAAAGAAGTCCAAAGGAATTTTGATAAAGGAAGATGCAGTTACATCGAAAAGGAAAAGCTTCGAAACTACCCACAACTACTGGGAAAGGCAAGGGCAACATGCACACTCCTACTAGGAAAACCATTACCCTAGACCCTGATACTTCTTCATAGTCTAGGAGATTTTCCAGAGCGGTGCATGTCTTTCTGGCAGACTGACAATCAACAGACCTTGGTGAAACTAGCACTACTGTTCCCCCTGAGGTGACCATGGGCACTGATGCCTAGGCTTAGGGTAAGGGATCAGGCACTAATGCCCAGATAGATGGAGAGACTACATAGACAAGATCCTTTATTTACCTCCCTCTCTGTCTTTCTTTAATTTACATTTTGGATATTTTACAACTTACATTTGAGGACAAATTGCTTTTATTTATGGTAGGGTAAGGCCCACCTTTGTGTGATATTCGTGAATTGTGTTTCGTTTATGTATTTGGGTTGTAAGCTATAATTGTGTTAAATACTGCTTTCCTGGAAGATTTGAGCTTGTGGCTTCGTGTTTTAAATTGCAAAATGATTTTGACCATTTCAAAAAAAATTGCCACCCATTTTGTGTTGAATGTGGTTGTTCCTTCGCAAATTTTAGTATCGGTTCTGATCAATACTGATGACTTGGATAGTGCTTAGAATCGAACAAACATGAATGTGCGGCTACAATGAGGCCAAATGAAATTGCATAGACAATATGTGAACTCTTTGCATCTCGTTGTTACTAGCCAATGATCAAATCGAGTCTCTTGTGATTATCGTTGCACACTAGCGAAAGTGTGGAGTCTTGTTTGACTTATAGTGTCAATGCCTAGTGTGATAAGCATACCTGCGAACTATGCATGATGGATCCTAGAATTTTCTCTGTTGGTCCGGTCAACTAAGTGATGCTATCTCTTGATATGATCTTAGGCAACTTCGAAGAGTCTGAGCAAATTTGACATATACCTCTTTTATGGCCAACCTTGTAATTGTGTGTATCGCTTTTCAACACCCCTTGAGCCTTACCTTTACTTGGAAGAAGCTTGATTAAAACAATTACCTTTCTTTATCCATCACCCATAATCCTCATGAAGTTGTGGTTAGTCGAATAGCCAACTTAGGCCAAAAGTCTAAGTTGGGGGTGTGGTGAAAAGAGAAGGAAAAATCAAGAAGTGCAAGGAAAGTCTCCTTTAACCCATGGTGTTGAGAAAAATGGAACCCCTCCATATAAAATAAAAGAGAGAAGAAAGAAAAAGAAAAAGAATGAAAAAGAAAAGTTGTGGAATAAAGTTGAAAAGTACAAAAGAAATGGGGTTCCCAAACAATCCATGGGAAGTGAATAATAGGATGACTTATGATCACTAATGAAAATGATGAAAGAAAAGGAAAGGAAGTGCTGAGAGAACCACATTTCATGAGGATGAAAGTCACTGAGCCTAAATGACCATAAATTTGCACTCAGCCCCATTACAAGCCTTGAAAGACCTTTGTGATTTTGAGTGAGCTGAAGCAAGTGTTGATTGGAAAATACGGGCAAACCTATGGGTGAAATTATGCATTGTGTTCATCTTTGTGAGTGTGCGCGTTGCATCTGATTCCGAAGCTTTAAACTGTGAACCATTGTGTGAATATGAAATCATTGTTTGTGTGAGGGCATTTGAACACTCTAGTTAAGCTTGAACTTGCATTTGAAGCAAGTATTGTGAGCTTGAGATTCTTTGATAATGGTTTGTCAAAACTTGAAACTTTGAGTGCACATTTGATCTTTGCATGAGTAAAGCGAGTGTTGTTGTGTGCATTCATGATTGAGTCTTGTGCAGCACTGTTTGAGACATCACTTTTTGAACAGCTAAACTCGAGTTTTCTTGAGGACAAGCAAAAGTTTAAGTTGGGGGTGTTGATGAGTCAACGATTTGGACTTATTTAGGGTTTGTTTTTGATAGAATTAGTGTCCTCAAATGCATATTTTGTCTCAATAACTCATGTAAATAGTTGAATTTCAGGTATTTAAACTTAGAGACATAAGCATGGACGCTATCGAGCAAAAAGGAATAAAGTGGCTGAAAGAAGGAAGAAAAGACGGCCTGACGATCGCCTAATCTGTTAGGCGAATCGCCGAAAAGTCGTATCCTCACCCTTTGTTCCAATGTACTGAGCCCTGAAAGAAAGGATTAAATTGGCGGTGAAAAGGAGTAGTCGGTGTGTCACCGAGCAGCTCCGTGAAGCAGTACTATGTCGCCCAATGATCCAAAACATGACGATACTGAAGGATAAAGCTAGACAACGATAAAACCTACCAAAGGGCGGATCGCCGAGTTGATCGACGATACTGACTAATGACGCCGAATGATCCGTTGCAGTATAAATCTTTGAAAACTATAAATACTCGTTGAGAATTGTAGCTTAATATGAGATTTTTAATATAGAATTTTTAACATAGAATTTTGAGTTCTAAGATTGGAGAGGGTTTTGAAGAATTTGATGATTCAAAGGGTTTCAACTCCAAGAATTTGGACTTGGGTCTTGTGGATTCTGCACTCTTTGCTTGTTTTGAGACGTAAATCTTCATACCCATTTGAATGCAAAATCATACTGGTATAAATTTCTATCTCTTTTACATTTCTTGCTAAAACCCCAATTCTTGAGGGGTGATTTTGTGAATATGGGTTAGATTATCAGTTACGTCTTCTTTGTTGATGATTTATTTGTTGTTTAGATGTGATTTCGTTTAGTAGTTGTGGTGTAACTTAATGAAATTGTAGTTCCAAATACGATTTCACCTTTGCGTTTTCAGCTTGCTCGAGAGTGAGGTCCTAAAACTAAGACTACTAAATTGATGGCCGGTGGGATTGGGTCGACATGAGGTTCAACTCGAGAGAGTGTAAACCAGTCCTTCTCCCACACACTCAGCTCGAGAGAGTGAGCGGGCTAAGGCGGAGGCTGTTCTTCATGCAGCAACTTGATGTTCTAGAGAAACCGAGTTGATTCGGGTTAACTTGCTCGAGAGAGAACTTACCCCCACTATAGTCTAGCCTAGTCACAAATATTCAACTAATTTACTATCAAAAACATGTACCCAATGATCTAGTTTAACCAGTATTCCTATCACATCCCAAGAATCCCATCTCCTTGATTAGTACTCTTTGCATTTTTGTTATGTTTCCTTACTTGTTACAAAACCCCATTGATAATTGACGCTTGCGTCACCCCTTAGATTTAACATGTTTATATTCGATAATGTTTTTTAGCTACGACTAATTATGACTTTATTTTATTTTTCTATTAATTCTCAAAACAACTCCCTTGGGACTCAACCCCAACCCTTGGTTGGGTTACTTTACTATTGTACGATCGTAGACACTTGTATTGGAAGTTGTTTCTTGATTACGCAAACATCATAGTTCCCATCTCGGATATATATACCCTCACGGTTGTAGTTACCATCATGGTTGTAACTTGCATAGTTTCGACCTTGGTTTCCTTGACCTTGGCGCTTGGCTTGGTTGGGCGCAATTTGGACAGCGAACGTGCTCCTACCAGTATTTTCTTTTCTACTGCTCCAGGCTTTGTTGTTTTGGAAAATCCTCTCAAGCTTTTTGGCGATCTCCTCAAAGGTGCATTCAAAATATGATCCTCTAGCAATTGTATATAATACTGCTCTCTCATTCTCATCATTTCCTCTATAGAAATACTCATTCAAAGACTCGTCATTGATACAGTGGTTTGGAACACTTCTGATGAAACTGGTGAACCTATCCCAAGAACTGCTTATCGACTCTCCTGGTAATGTCGTGAAGTTATTCAGTTTATCTTTATGATTTAACTTCTTGGACACCGGAAAGTATCTTGTTGTGAATACCTTGTGCATTTGGTCCAATGAATAGATCGAATTGTATGGTAATTCAGAAAACCCCCCAGCAGCATCTCTCGTCTGTGATAGTGGAAAGACCCTCAGACCAAACTTTGATATGCTTAAATTACACCTCCCTAAAGAAGTATAAGTGATCGTTGTCAAATAAAGAACCAAACTTGTAGGTTGGGGTCGATCCCACGAGGAATATGGTTTAGACTTAACTTTAACTCACTATTATATCTTTTTAGTCAAACTATTTCTGAGAAAAGTAAACAACATGGATTGTTGTAGATAAGTAACAAAATGTTGACTAAGTAACAAGTACACAAGCTTCACGATTTGAGTTATCAATGTGAGATGAAAACTAGGGTTTATGTGTTCCCCACAAGTTCTTAATGCAATAATCCTAATAATAGTAATCTTTTCCTAGTGTTTTACATGCAAAGTTGGTAAGTTAGGTATCCCTAAGTGATTTGTCCTCTAAGTAGGGAATTTAACCACACACCTTGGTCTAGCTACGGGTGTATGCTTTACTAACCCTTACCTTTTACCCCATATTAGTCATCACATCAATGTATGGCTTAGTTTTCTCCCTCACTCTAATTGACATCTATATCCAACTTCGGTCGTCCAACACAACTTTTGCAAACACTGGACAATTTCACCATGTGAGCGTATGGATCTTCTGAAGCCAACCCATCAAATAATCATCTCGTTGTAAGCATCTGTATAAGGCTGCTAGTTACCACAAATGAATGACCTGGAGGTAGAGGAGGAAGAATAATAGGTCCATATGAGGTAGTCGCATCATAATCAGCCCTGTAATGCTCACGAAACCTCGGTGCTGGCGGATTTTGAACCCTTTCTGGATTACAATTTAAATTACAACCATGAACTTGAGGGGGCATATTAACAACACCTGGAGGCTGAAATTCTACTCCATCTCCTAGACCCTCTTCCACTGGATTAACTTGTACCCCTTGGTTATTCATTTTTCGCAAAGTTTTACTCAACTCTGGATCCTAGGGGGTCAGTGGTTCGTCTCGATTCTGTGTACTTGACATACACTAGAGTAGAAACCTCAAGGAAACAAAAACAAAACAAAAATGTAAAATCAGGAAATACTTGACTAAAGTTCAATAATGTAGCTAAACTTAATCTAAAAGCCATATTCCCCGGCAGCGGTGCCAAATTTTGATACTCTCAAAATACACCTCCCTAAAGAAGTATAAGCGATCATTGTCAAATAAAGAACCCAACTTGTAGGTTGGGGTAGATCCCACGAGGAATATGGTTTAGACTTAAACTTAACTCACTATTATATCCGTTTAGTCAAATTATTTCCGAGGAAAGTAAACAGGGGAGATTTTTTAAGTAAGTAACAATTTCTAATGCTTAAGTAACAAGTAAACAAACTTAGACTTTGAGTTATCAATATGCGAGAAAAACTAGGGTATATGTGTTCCCCACAAGCTCTTAACGCATTAATCCTAATAATAGTAATCCTTTCCTAGTGTTTTACATGCAAAGTTGGTAAGTTAGGTATCCCTAAGTGATTGGTCCTCCAAGCAGGAAATTTCACCACGCACCTTGGTCCGGCTACGGGTGTATGCTTTACTAACCCTTACCTTTTACCCCAGATTATGCATCATATCAATGTATGACTTAGCTTTCACCCTCAATCCAATTGACATTAGACTATTAGATAGCATCCACTAAATCTTTGTTCTTTAATCCTTTTCTAATTCATTACCTCCTTGGTCCGGCAAGTAATAACGACGCGAGTTCTAGTGCGTGCACTTGTTAAAAAAACTTCTAAATGAAAGGATTAACAATACATGCATAAACACTATTAAAGAATTACTTAATTATTATTCATACTTGTTAATTGCTCATGGTTCCAACAACACTAGTTGTGGATTTAGCTACCCATGCTTGAGAGTTCACAATATATAATTAAGAAGAAAGAATTCATGAACTTACAATTAGAATAGATGAAACCCGAAATCTTCAATTAAATTTCAAAATGAAAATCTTATATAACGAAATTTGGAAAGTTAATTTCTAAGAGTTTGCAAATTAATTCCCCAAAAACAAAAACTAGCAGTTTACAATAATGTCTAACCCCCAAAAAATGAGGATTACAACTCTTATTTATAGAAAACAAATCCTAAGTTAAACATGAAACAAAATAAGGAAATAAACAGGTAGGACGCGGTTTCGATCGATTCTTTGACCTACAATCCGTAGGTCCCCTCCGTGGCTCAACACATAGAAAAATTCAGCAGGTACTAGAACCTTCAACTCCCAGATTACCATCGACGGATGTGCAGGATGGATTGTAGGTTGACCTACGGTCCATCTTCTGCTCCGTGGTTCCACACTTGGTCAGACTTCCCTGATCTTCTAGCTATGATGCATCACCTACGGTCTGTGGGTTGGTCAGTTGATGGCTACTTGTGCACTTTTCAGCTCGCATCTTCATCAACCGTATCGAAGCCTATTTCCTACAAGAATTATACACAAAATATTATTCCTAATAACAAAATAACCCAAGAGACACAAACTCTAAGTGAAACGGATCAAAAATATTGTAAATTCACGGTATATCACACCCCAAGGCTTTAATATGCCTCTTCAACACTATGACTAACAACTCCACTTACCATTGTTCAAGATTACTTTCAATAAATACTGGAAGTGTGTTGTTGGCTCTAAAGAAATTATATTTCAGATGAGGCAAGAACTCGTTCAACTATAATTTTGGTGGTTCAGTGATGAATGGGTTGGCCTATGGTGCTTCTATACTAGAAAAATTGAGGTCGAGTATTTGGAAAGAATTATGTGAGAACACACCTACACGAGCAACCACAACCTCATCATAATTTCTAATATCGTCTTGATCATAGTTAAGTAGCACTTGAGCCAATGATTCCCTACAATATGCTGCACTTTCAATACTTGACAATGCTCAGTCAATTTGAACCAAGTGAGACACAACATGCATATCACTTGGGTATTTTATTGAATTGTGAATATTAAAGCTAACTACTTCATCGTTGACTTGAAACTTCAACTCACCATCTTCCACATCAACCAAAGCTTTCCCCATGGCAAAGAATGGTCTACCAAGTTTCACCAGCATATCAATATCAATTTTGCAATCAAGCACTACAAAATTAGTGGGAAACACAAAATTTTAAACTTTTACTAGCACATCATAGACCACACCTACCAGTCTCTTTATTTAATGATCAGCTATTAGGAGTCTCATGTTTGTTGGTTTCAGTTTATCAAGCCCAAGATTATTAAATATCATCAATAGAAGCAAATTTATACCAAAACCAACAAACATGAAACTCCTAATGGCTAATCATTCAATAAGGAGACCGGTAGGTGTGGTCTGTAATGTGCTAGTGAAAGTTGAAAAATATGTGTTTCCTACTAATTTTGTAGTGCTTGATTGCAAAAGTGATATTGATATATTGGTAATACTTGGTAGACCATTCTTGGCCACAGAGAAAGTTATGGTTGATATAGAAGGTGGTGAGTTAAAGTTTCGAGTTAATGACAAAGTTGTTAGCTTAAGTATTCACAAGTTGATGAAGTATCCAAGTGATATGCACATTGTATCTCACTTGGATCAGATTGATTAAGTTTTTGCAAGTATTGGAGAAGTTGTATATAGTATATAGTCATTAGCCGTTGTGTTGCTTAATTAAGATCAAGATGAAATAAGAGATTATGATAAAGTTGTAGCTACTCTTGATGGTGTAGGCTCCTATACTTCTTTTCAAAAGAAGTTGGATCTTGATCTGTCTAGCCGTGAAGCACCACCGGCTAAACCATCTATTATTGAGCAACCAAAGCTAGAATTGAAAAAACTTCAACCTTATCTCAAGTATGTTTTCTTGGGGGACAACGACACAAAAATGGATACTATTTAAAGTGATTTTGAAGAATGGCAAGTGGATTTGTTACTGAAACTATTAAAATGACACATTAGAGCTTTGGGGTATCCAATTGCCGACATTATGGAAATCTCTCCGGTGTGTGCACGTACAAGATTAACTTAACCAAAGGATGCAAGCCAAGCATTGAGCATCAAAAGAGGTTAAATCCTCCAATGCAAGAAGTTATGAAAAAAGAGATCATAAAATGGTTCGATGCGGGAGTTATTTTTCCAATTGTGGATGGCCAATAGGTGAGTTCGGTCCAATATGTCCTTACAAAGGGTGGTATAACAATAGTTCCGAACGAGAATGCTTAGCTTGTTGCTGCTAGGCCCGTGATCGAGTATCAAGTGTGTATGGATTACCATAAATTAAATTCATGGATCGAGAAGGACCATTTTCCTATGTCCTTAATTGATCAAATGCTTTATAGGCTTGTGCGTAAGGGATGGTATTACTTTCTTGACGGTTATTTCAGGTACAATCAAATATCTATTGCATCAGAAGATAAAGAAAAACTGACTTTTATTTGCCCCAATGGGACCTTTGCTTTCAAGTTAATGCCCTTTGGATTGTGCAACACACCGGCCTCCTTTCAAAGGTGTATGTTATCAATATTACGTATATGGTAGACTCAATAAAAGTATTCATGGATGATTTCTCGGTTGTTTGGGATTCTCTTGAGGAGTGTTTGCATTTAGAGATAGTTCTTTAAAGGTGTGTAGATTCAAACATGGTTCCTAATTAGGAGAAATGCCACTTTATGGTTAAGGAAAGAATCATGCTTAGGCACAAAATTTCCATAGAAGGTATTGAAGTCAATCAAGCCAAAATACAAGTGATCGACCACTTAGTTCCTCCAATTTCCATAAAGGGAGTAAGAATATTCCTTGGTCATGCCGAATTTTATATGAGTTTCATCAAATATTTTTCTAAAATTGTTATCCCTTTGTGTAGGATTCTTGAAAAGGAGACTGCTTTCGACTTTGATGCAGCTTGGCTAAAGTCTGATTTTGAAAGAGAAACTTGGTTCACCCCTTATCATAATTGCCCCTTACTGGAGTCTCCCCTTTGAATTGATGTACGATGCTAGAGGATTTGAACTTGACGATGTTCTTGGGCAGCGGAAAAATAAATTCTTTCATCCTATCTGTTATGTTAGCAAGACTTTGAATTGTGCTCAAAAGAATTACACTTTCACGGAGCTAGAGTTATTGGCGGTGGTGTATGGGTTTGAAAATCTTAGAGAATATTTATTGGGTACCAAGGTAGTTGTGCACAAAGATAATGCGTCTTTAAGATATTTGATGGCAAAGAAAGAGGCTAAACCTAGACTTATTTGGTTCATACTCCTTCTCCAAGAATTTTATTTTGAGGTAAGGGATAGAAAGGGGTGTGAAAACTAAGTAGCGGATCACCTATCAAGGCTTGATGCAAATGTTGTAGCAAATGAGGGAAGAGGCATCGATGATGCTTTACCAGATGAATCATTAATGTTGATTACTCAAACCTCAATCCCTTGGTATGCTGGCTATGCCAATTTCATTATATGTGGGTTGTCGCCTAAAGGTTTGAATAATTATCAAAAAAGGAAATTCTTATTTATGTGAAGCAGTATATATGCGATCAACCGTTCCTTTTTAGAAACTGTGTTGATAATATTATATGGCGTTGTGTGCCTAAAGTAGAGGTGCAAGAAATACTTGAAGCTTGACATGTTTCGCTGTCTAAAGGACAACATGGAGGCATACACACAACTTGTAATGTTTTGCAATGTTGTTATTTTTTGGTCCACTATGTTCAAATACACTCATGTCCTTTGTAAGTGTTGTGTATAATGTCAAATGAATGGGAGTATTTCTATGCGACATAAACTACCTTTGTCACATAATCTCGAGATTGATCTATTTGATGTTTGGGGAATTGATTTCATAGGCCCTTTTCCTAGTCGTTTTGGGAACAAGTACATTCTTGTGGCGGACAAATTTGTGTCTAAATGGGAGGAGGCAATAGCATTACCAAACAATGAAGGAAGAAGTGTCACAAAGTTCCTTATAAAGAACATTTTCAAAAGGTTTGGGACCTAAGGGCTATTATAAGTGATGCGGGCTTCCATTTCTGCAATTGCCAATTTGAAGCCCTTCTGTCTAAATATGGATTCATGGACAAAGGTGCAACACCGTACCATCAGCAATCTATTGGGTAAGTTGAGGTATCCAACCAGGAGATAAAGAGCATCTTAGCCAAAATAATGAATATCCATCGCACTAATTGGTCTAGAAAGCTCGATGACGCACTTTGGGCATATCGAACTTCTTTCAAATCCCCTATTCTCATGTCTCCATACAAATTGGTATTTGGGAAGGATTGAATTATAACACAAAGACTTGTGGGTAGTGAAAAGGGTCAATTCCAATTGGGAAGTGGCAGCCAAAAATCATCTGAGTCAACTACTTGAATTGGATGAGTTTTGGTTACAAGCATATGAGAGCTCTCCTCTATACAAAGAGAAAGTTAAACGGTGGCATAATGCAAAGATCGTACATTGGGAGTTTAGAGTGGGTGAGCTAGTCTTACTCTTCAATTCAAGATTAATTTTGGCCCGCTATGTTCAAATATGCTCAAATCACCCTTCAAAACTAATTAAAAATGTGAGTGGTCATAGTCAGTAAAAACCCAAAGAAGATTCAGGGTCGAATCACACAGGGAACGGTATATCATGGAAAATTATTTATCGAAAGATTCAAATTTTAAATCAGCTCATTTGGAATAATAAGAATAATTGGTTGGATGGTACCACCAACTTAATATAAAACTTTTGTTATCAATTATCACAATTAAACTAAGATTCAAATAAAATCAAGAATTAACAAGCGATCTAGGGGTGCGGGGATTGGATATGAATATCATATAAGAGTTGTTGCTCTATAATGATGTACATACATGAATAGGCTAAGTCATCTTCAAGGACGCTAATCATCTTTCGATCTCAAAACATCTACGCCTAGAATCTCCTTTCGGTCTCATCTAATGCCAATTGTTAAATACGTAATACCTTACTATATTCCCTCTTTCAAGAATAGGGAAAATAGATCCGACCCATAACTTCTCTTTTGAGAAAGTCAAGGACATCAAACCTAAATTTCTAGTATTGAACTAATTACCCACCCATTAATCTCTTTTGATCATCAACCGAAGATCGGAAGTAGCAATTATGTTTGCAACCTTAACCTTTATGTTAAAAACCCATGATAATTAGACCAAATACATGCATGAACAACAATAAAACAGAGCAGATCACAATACCCACTATGTTAAATTAACACCCAACCCCATTAGAGCACCCCTAGATCTTGGGGTTTTAGCCACCCATCACAAAAAGTAAAGAAAGTATACCTTCAATGAAAGCAATCATGGGTAACTTAAAATCAAGCAATTAAGAGTAAACCCACTTTGGATTTTACTTCAAATTATCGAATTCAAGATCCAAATCGTAAAACCGAAGAAGACTAGAAAAAATGTTCTAAAAAGTGAAGTGTTCTCTCTCAAAACTTTCTCTTGAACGCAATTGTTCAACTCTCTAATCTAACTCATTAACAACTCTATCATTTGGGCTATTTATATATTCCGAATAATCCACTTTGCAACCTAATCGGCGACATTAGTCGGGCTCGTCTAATTCACTAAGTGATTTGCCCTTCGTTCCCAGCTCTCCTTTGTGATACTTTAGGCTTGAGGTGTTTGAACCTCCGTTGGTGAACTTGATTGAGTCAACATTTCACATTCAATTCATCGCCGAATACCACCTTAGTTCGCCGTTTGAGCATTAAATTTTCGGTGTATCAACTTTTCTATTGGAATTTGCCGACCCTCTATGATGGAAAAAAATGTTATGCACTGTCAAATTGGGTGAGGTCTTGCTTAGTCAATGATCAGCCCTTCATGCTAGGCGATCAACAATGTTCATTTTGCACTTCTTTTGCATTTTTGGCCATTCTTTCAAGCTTCAGCCCATGCCTTGTCCAATTGCCTTCGTAGTTGCAAATCATCAACATTTGATTAGAAAAGGACAAAGTTAGGCATTGAGGACACCAATTATTGAGCCTAATGGACCTTAAATGAGTGTAAATCTACCACTTATCAACACCCCAATCTAAAATTTTGCTTGTCCTCGAGTAAATCAAGACCATAATAAGCTCAATAAGGGTGCCTACAACAAAATCAATGAGAGTTAACAAAAAAGTACTATGGCAAGACTACTCCCAATAGCATGTTACCTTAAATCATGATAAAAAAAGCTTCAAATGATGACTAGCTAGTCTCAACACAAGCTCAAGCTCATGTTACCTCAACAAGCATCATACTATGAACAGCCCAAAACCTCAATTTACCTACTCTCTCGAGCTAGATATCTAGGATCGAATTAAGTTTCACTCTCTCGAGCTGAACCCATAAAAACCCAATCACTACAATCATCAATTGATAACCTTAGTTCTAAAACCTCTTTCTCAAGCAAGCATAGAATACTAGACTAGAACTGCATTTTCAACTACGATTCATGAGTTAAAACTCAATTACCAATCGAACCCACTTCAAAACAGAAATTAAATCAGTAATTACTAACACCTATAAGGTAATTAAGACAATTAATCACATAATCACACCCCCAAGAATATGGGTTTAGCCACACATTATAAAAAGTAGGAAAATGTTACCAACTATGTTCTCCATAAGTTGGGTAGTATAATCCAAGTCTTTACTTGATCATAATTTTCTTTCAATTGAAACCCAAATCGAAAATCTACTTGAAACTCTCAAAAACACAGAAAAGGTGATCAAAACTCAGAACTAGAAACAACACTTTGAAAAACTCAGCAAAAAAAGTCCAGAACTCGTTTTGACAAATCAATTTATAGATTCTCAGATTTTCGCCATCGGGGACATTCGGTTGAGTTAGTCGAGCATCGCTGAACAAGTCAGCGATGCACCAATTGCTCTTCTCCATCACCTTTTTGCGTTGACTCTTAACCATAAGACCTTGTAAATTTAGGCAACCAAAATCTTCATCGCCGATCCATTCGTCGGTTCGCCGAAGGTCCAATTCCATCGCCCAGTTGGATTCCCCCTAGGGCTGGCACGTTGGAACATTTGGCGAGCTGAAGTGCCACTCAGTGACTCACCGAGTGGCTTTGGCAATTGTTAGCTTTCACTATCTTCAGCTTTTTTTCATCTTTTCCGCTCTTTTTTGCCTGGTAATGTCCTTGCCATGCTATTTTGCCTTCATAGTTGCAAATTAGCATTTAAACATTCAGTTTAGATCACAAAGTAGGCATCGAGGACACTAATACTATGAATAGCAAGCCCTAAATGAGTCAAAATCCCAGACTCATCAACACCCCCAACTTAAACTTTTGTTTGTTCTCAAGTAAACACAAGATCAATCAGTTCAATAAGGATGTTTACAAACAGTGCTACTCAAGACTCAACACAAATGCATACAAGAGGTTCCAACTACTCATGCAATGTTCAATTGTGCACTCTAAGTTTCAAACTGTGACTAACCATTATCAAATAGAACTCAAGCTCACAATTCTTGTTTCAAATGCAAGTTCAAGCTCAATAAAAGCATTCAAATGCCCTCACACCAAGAATCATGCGCACACAAAACTCATCAACAATTTAGACTTTCAGAATCAAAGAAAACTCTCACACTCTCAAAGATAAACACATGCATGAATCTACCCACAGGTTTTCCCTTATTTTCCAATCGACATTATTTTGAACTCACTTAAGATCACAAAGGTCTATTAAGGCTTGTAACATAACAGAGTTGAGTGTAAAGGTATGATCATTTTGGTTTAGTGACTTCTACCTTCTTTAAGAATGGCTTGTACTTCACTTTTTCTCCTTTTCTTTCACTATTTATTTTATTTTATTGCATTCCACCCTATGATCTTTTAAGCATGATTCATTGGACACCCCATTTATTTTGTCCATTTCACAAACTTTATTTCAACAAATCTTTTCTTTTTCGGACTCTTTCTTCTTTCACTTCTCTTTTCTTTTACATGGAGGGGTTCCATTGTTTTCAAAACTATCCTTCAAGGGCAGATTTTTCACACTTCTTAACCTTCCTCCTTTTCACCACACCCCCAACTTAGGCTTTTGGCCTACGTTGGCTATTCAAATAATCCAATGCTTCATGAAGGTTATAGGTGATGGGACAAAGAGGTCAATGTTATTCAGATTTCATCCTAAGAAAAAGGATAGGCTCAAATGGTGCAAAACTAGGTTCACATTCTCTCAAGGTGGTCACAGAGAGGTATGATAGCAATTTTGGTTCACTCTTCACAAATTGTGCCTAAGATTATCTCTATCATTCGCTTAAAGTAGTCGATTGAACTAACAGGGTAAGTTCTAGGTAATACCAAGAACATATTTCAAGAAAATCTCACCACACACGGCATTCAACATAATCATCAAACAAGACTCCAGAATTTTCAAGTTGCATGCAACGATCGTCACAAGAGATCAACACAACAACTGGCTAGTCATAATTAGATGCTAGATGTTCACATATTACTTATGCAACTCATTTTGCCTACATCGGCTTCGTACACTCATATCGTTCAATCAACAGCACTATTCAAGTCATCAGTACTGATCACAACAGAATCTCCAAATAGCAAGTGAACAACCACATTCACACACATCAAGAGGTGGCAAAAAAGAATTAAATTAATTAAAAACTAACATTTTGCATTTCAAAATAAAGGATCAACACAATGGACCAAAACTAATATATATCAACCAAATCTAGCATTCACAAAAACAGACAAAGAATATCCAAAAAAATAGCCCAAAGAGGCAGGTATGGAAATACCTTACCCTGCCAAACTAAACTAGAAATTGTCCTTAAATGCCAAGAAATAAGTAAACAAGTCAAAACAGTAAACACAAAGGAGTAAAAAATCCTCTTGTTAGGCTAAGCCTGGGTGAACTCTGCATATCGGTGGACGCCATCTGTCGAGGCATCAGTGCTCGGCTCTACAACCTCTTTTGCTCTACTAGAGCCTACCCATGGACATATCCCTCAAAGAAGACTCCACAACCGACTGGACCATAGCTCCCTCAAGATCCTCCAAATCATCATAGACAACTGCATCACAAATGCCTAGCTTCTCCTAATTAGTCTCAGCCTCGGACTCAGTATCTCCGTCATCCCTAACAACATCTCCAGTCATAGTAGCTGAAGGAATCTCAGAATTGGCTGGGACATCTGAACTTGGAACCTCGGGAAGGGTCACAGTGCCAAATAGCATCGATAGATTAGTGGATATTTGCTCATCCACATCTCGGTGCAACCCGACAATATCGGCCTTCAAGGCCCTCTTGCCCTGCTCACAAGCCTCAACTCTCATGGTGAGGACATCTAGTGCCAGTCCATGGGAACCTATCCTCTCTTGATGCTCTCTCAACTCAGCCCTAATCGGGGCCAAGGCAGCAGAAATCGCCAGCTCAATTAACCTAGGAACAACGGCCTCTACTCGGGAGGCACGAACATCAGTAGAGTGGGCCAGGTGGCCCATCTAGTACAACATAGCATGGGTGATCGGGGGTAAGGAAGAACCAGTAGCAGCACTAGTAGTAGGAGGGGGAGCAGTAGATGAACCAAAAAGTGCAGAAGTAGAGGTGCTAGAAGTACATGTAGGCTCACTGGCCCGAGGGGGAAGGATTACCTCTATCGGCAACATCTTAACATCAACTACCAGCGACGTATCCACCGGTGTAGCTCTCCTCCGATCAACCTCGTCCCTCATGTACTCAGCCTCTATCTTTCGAATGTCAGTAGAGAAAGTGGGAGTCACTTCCATATCCGTCTTGGCAATTATAGGAATGTGGGCCCTCCTGCACAGTGGAGTAAACAAAATAGGAAGGAGAGAGAGGTCTGGCTCTGCTTCGCCCTCATGTCCATCTCCTGCTTGATGATTAGACCTAGATTAAGTCTCTCCCTATCCATGATACAACTCAAACAAGCAGCTTTTAGATGTCGAAGTATTGATTCATTCTGCGATGGCATCAGTGTGTTGCTAATGAACTCAAACCAATATCCGGCCCACGTTCAGGTCTTTCATATCAATAGGGACATCGGCCTCAATCCACTGCGGTGTAATGTCATAAATCAGTGGTGCTAACCAACCTTTCAAATCATCGATGGACTTTTTCTATATTTTGTCGACATAGTAGTGCATCACGTTCATCGTACAACCTAAAACCTCATTAATGTCAATGCTATTAGATTTGAATTTCTGACCCCGCACTACCACATGGTCAACACGCTTGAATGAGCTGGCCTTCTTCTTTCCTTTAGGCACCAGCTTATTATACTCAACATAGAATTCCTGGACCCAAGCAGGAATCTAAGGGCCTTGGAGTTTCGTGAAAATCTCAAACTTGTGGACGTTTATGGTGTTCCACACCTCCAGGTACCGGTCTATAAAACCATCTGTAGACAATCAATTTTCCTCTAAAATCATCCTCAAACCCCCGACCTTTAATCTATTCAGTGACAGGGGAGGAAGAACCTGAGTTGGTGGTGCCTGCTCCACTATCTGTGCTGGAGGTGGAGGAGGCGTAGAAGGCACTGGGATCTGAGCTGGATTATTCATCGCCTTAGAGCGTAGCTCCGCTCTCCTAGCCTAGAGAAAGAGATTATCTTCCGGCTCAAATGCGGAGACCGGAGAACTATCATCTGAATGACCCTTACTTTCAGAGGTAGTGACGTGAGTGGCATAGATGCCCTTGTTGTCAGAGCTCTCCACCACTGGTATGGGCACAATTGTCTCTTTTCCTTTTTCGTTTCCCCCAGTCGGAGGATGTTTTGTCGAAGCGTTCCAAGAAGATGCAGCCCCCTCATTTATCACGATGCCTCTTGCCCGCTTTCACTGCGGTTGATTTTTACCAGGTACTTTTGGTCTAGCCATACCTGCAAAACGAAGGCGAATACATTAGATTTAGTTCAAAAAAATCTAACGGTGTAACAGTTGCAGGAAAACTCGCCGAACCCATTTGGCGAGCCAAGTTGGGTTCGCCGAATGTTTTAGAGTTAAATTCTTCATTAATCAGTACAAGTCGACGATTTCCAAGGCCTTTCGGCGGATTGCCGACACCATTCGGTGGACTAAAAGTTTTCGCTGAATGTTACAAAATATATATTTTTAAAATGGGGTGCAGAAGGGCGATCATAAGGGGCTTTCGAAGAGTCGCCGAGTTTACTCAGCGAGCTCAAGCATATCGTTGAAAGTTACAAAACTAAATTCACAAAAAGACAGGATAAAAAGGCGATCCTAGGGTCTTTAGGCGAACCGCAGAACAGCTCGGCGAGCTCGACCCAACTCACCGAATAGCCAACGTGCCATATTTTGACCCCGGCCTTCAAATTCTAACCCGCAAGCCACGAAATTAAAATTAAGCACCTATTCTATGCAATTAAGCCAAGACCCATGCTACCCATGACCTCGGGGTACTCAAACCTCCCCTGATTTGGCAAAAATTGTCCAATCAACATCTTTTGCCCTTCAGAATGACGTCAACTACTCTATCATTTGGCAAAATCGGCACAATCGAGGTTACTTAGACTTTACCCCCCACTAGACCTAATAATAAAACCAAAACAACCCACAAAATTTTTAACAATCAAACAAACAAGATTTTATAATTAAAGGCTAATTAACACAAAGTGAAACACGATACGGCCATGCACTACCACAAACATTCTACCAATCAATAATACGCAACTATAATGACAAAGTAACGATCACACATTTGAAATTACCAAAATATAAAGGCGGGGTTTAGATAACCAAACTCAGAAGCGGATGTTTGAATGCTAGGCTAGCAAAGTATAGCAAAGTTCCCCCAAGCACTTGATCCAACACAAAAAGCAAGAAATTATCACAACCCAGAGGTACCCCCTAGATGTAACATGGCGTATAGAACCCCGAAAGACTACATACAAGTCACTTAGCTCCCATAACATAAGAACTAGAACAATTCGAGTAAAATAATAGTCCAAGTCCAAAACATTTTTATAAAAGCAAAGTAGAATCCTAAACTCTTCTCTCATCATAGCCATCTAATACAATAGAATGAAATTGGGCCTATCCCATACATCATGTCCAAAAGAGAAAATATATAAAAGAAAGTGAAAACAATAAACTCCATCCTCGAAGCATGAGGACTCACCAAAGCTCAGGAATCAATCAAATCACCCACTAGCCACGAAACTGAACACCCTGAATATCAGACCCTACATTTGGGAAAATGTAGGCAAGAGTATGTGTTAGTACAAAAAAACATACCAAGTATGATAGTCATGCATAAAAACACTGAAATCATGCTAAAAGGAAAATATCATTTCATGACATGCAATTGACCAAGCTAAAACATCATATTAAAGAGTTATAAAAGATAAGTCATAATTTATGGCCAATGCAAGCTAACTTCTTCTTTAAAACCTTTGAACTCATATGCGATACTCCTTGAGTACCTTAGTTCATTATTACTTGTGGGGAATTATCCTTAACCGACATTAAGATCATGTGAGCTATAACATGATCCCCTGGCGTCTCCCACACAGAAAATGATTGTCCTATTTTCCAAGGTTAGGACCGTAAACTTCTAGCTTAAGTGGATCCACTAGCTAATCAGCATATAGGGGCACATAGTTAAGGGATAAGGGCCTCTACTGTGGGAGAGATTCCATCTCAAGAGATTGCTTCTAGAAACTCAACCTCTACTAATGGGAGAGCTTCCATCTCACTGTCAATATTCACTCGGTGCTAAGCATAAATCCCACAGAATAGTTATTTAAGTCTTTACTTATCTCCTAATTCATGTAAAGGTGCCCTTGGACACCCAATCCAAGCTAGTTCATTAGTATAGCGTTTAATCTTTGATTCAATTAGGTGAGAAAGCCTTTCAACCTAAGAATATTTTCTATTTGACAAAACCTTTCACATCATGCTGGTATGTGTTTATGAGAATATCATTTCACAACACAACATCATCATTGGTACTTTACTCTTAAAGCACCCTCAAAACATTTGCACAGATTTTAGAAGAAAATGCTTAAGTCCATAATTTACCTCCTTGAGGTCAAAGCACACTTTCAATCATCAACTCTTAGAAAACATGGGTTAGATATGGATCTCATTATAAATTATTGTAAAACTAGTAATACATGTTCAATTTCATAAAACTCTTCCTTGAAGATCAAAATCCCACAACATATAGTTCATAACTTGAAAACATGGGGATTACATGGGTTCATAGGGTAAAACATCATAAAACCATAGTATTTCATCAATTCATGCATAGAAGATCATCATTCAAACATTTAAATCAATAATGATAAGAACCCATGACAATTGAAGAAAACTATAACTCAATTGGGGAATTCTACCTTTTAAAATAGAGGGATTTGGGAACTACATGGATGAAAACTATCATACCTTGAATCCAAATTCTAGCCTTCAATGGAGAAATTGGAACCTTAGCTTGAAATTCTAGGTTGAATCTTCTTTTTCTTCTTAAATTTTCTAGAAAGAGAATATTTGGGAGGAGATTTGGTTTCTTTTGTGAATTCGGAAGAATGAAATAAATGAGGTGAATTTGGGGGATAAAAGACTTATATAGAGGTCCTAAATATAGGCAAAATTACATAGTATAGGAACTAATTAAATAGGAAAAGATCCAACTGCCTCTGGAAAATAACTGACAGCTGCCACCGATGGACCTAGTCGACGGACCGTGGTCTGACCCACGGCCTTTCGTGCTGGACCGTCGATTGGTGTCAGAAACCATCAATTTGGGCCTCCAACCACGGACTGTGGTCTAACCTACGGTCCATAGGTCATGTCATGGTCCTTGGCCTCAAACCACTTGGCAGGGTGGCCAACCCACAGATCCACCTACAGTCTGTGGTTGGCCTCTGTGGCTGGCACCTGCAATTTCCCAAAATTTGGTTCATTTCTCCTTTTCAGATACAAGGTGTTACAATATCTCTCCCTTGGGATCATTCATCCTCGAATGAAGTTTAAACTGGTTCTAAAAGAGTAGTCGAGGAACTAACAATCCAACCTAACAATGCAATGCATACAACCGAGGAAGGACTATCGTCTCCAAGCTAGGACATTCTCAAAACATCATAAGAGGGGTGAAACTAACTCTATCAGCCCATGATGCATGCAATGCACTAAACAAGGAGGAACATCAACTCAAAGCTAAACATACTCAATGTTCATCATAAGGAAGTAGGAACTACATCTAGTAACCCAATATGTACGAAATCTCAAAAGTAATCATATTCAAGAAGGAACTACCTTCTCCAAGCTTAAAAGCATGGTCAACAAAATCTCATAGAGCTCATATGCAATTTACTCTCAAAAAGCCTATCTAAAGCATGTTCATCAATTCATCTCATGAAATCTATAGGCAACTCATACTCAATGCACAAAAACATGAGGAAAATCAATCATATAAACTCATTTTCTTTAAAAACACAAGTTTTCATAAACATGCATAACATAAGGAAATCATGGAAACACATGACTCCATAACAAAGGACAAACAAAGAGGAAATCATTACCTCAAGCTAGAATAAGTGTATAAGGAAAAAGATGAGGATATCGAGACATCATATCTGCCTCAGCCTCCCAAGTTGCACCCTCAACTAAATGATTCTTCCACAACACCTTTATGGAAGCTAATTCCTTATTTCTGAACTTCTTGACTTGCCGGTCTAAAATCTCAATCGAAACTTCCTCATATGAGAGACTCTCATCAATTCCCAAACCCTCTAAGGAAACTATGAAGGTCGGATCACCAACACACTTCTTCAACATGGAGACATGGAAAATTAAATGCATCGTTGCCTACTCATTTGGAAGATCTAACTCATAGGCAACCTTACCAACACGTCTCAAAATCTGATATGAGCCTACATATTAGGGACTAAGCTTCCCTTTTTTACCAAACCTCATTATACCCTTCTTGGGTGAGATTTTCAAGTAAACCCAATTGTTAACATCAAACTCTAGATCCATTCTACTCACATCGTCATAAGACTTTTGCCGACTTTGAGCAGTTTTCAACCTTTTCCTTATGAGTCAAACTTTCTCTATGGCCTTATGTACCAATTCGGGACCTATGAAGGCAACTTCACCCACCTCAAACCAACCTATATGAGATCTACACCTCCTACCCTATAATTCCTCAAATGGAGCCATATCAATACTTGAGTGATAGCTATTGTTATAAGCAAACTTAATCAATGGAAAATGGTCATCCCAATTACCCTTAAAATCAATCACATAAGGCCTTAACATAACTTCCAAATTTTGGATAGTACGCTCCACTTGACCATCAGTTTGGGGATGAAAGATCGTGCTAAGATTAACACGAGTACCAAGACCCTTTTGTAATGACTTCCAAAACTGAGAAGTGAATTGGGTACCACGATCGAAAATAATGGACAAAGGCACTCCATGCAACCTTACCATCTCTCTCAATACATCTTGGCATAATCCTCCGCTGAATAGGAAACCTTGACGGGAAGGAAATGAGTCAATTTCATCATCCGATCTACTATAACCTAAATAAAGTCATGTTGTCGCCGGGTGCGATCCAAACCAATAATAAAGTCCGTGTTCAAGTCTTCCCATATCCAAGTAGGGATACTAATATCTTGGGATAAACCTCCCAATTTCTGATGCTCAACCTTCACTTGTTGGCAATTCAGACAGTTAGCCACAAATCCAACAATATCCTTCTTCATCACATTCCACTAATAGACTTATCGTAAATCACGGTACATCTTCGTCTCCCCCGAGTGAATGGAATACAGTGAACTATGAGCTTCTCTGAAAATTTATTCCCTCAAGTCATCAATATTTGGAACACATAAACGACTTTGGTACCTAAGTACACATCTCCTCTTTGGGAGAAAGCCTCAAGGGATTTCTTAAGTACCGCCTCATTCAATTCTACCAAAATTGGATAAAGAGCTTTCTTGGCTTTCACATCCGCCACAAAAGACAATTCGGAACTATTGTGAACCATAACACCACCTTTGGTGGGGTCCACTAGTTGAACACCGAATCAAGCCAATCTATGTACATCTTGAAACAACTCTTTCTTTTCATCCTTAATATGAGCGACACTACCCATTGATAATCGACTAAGAGCATCCGCCACCACATTAGCTTTACCGGGGTGATAAAGAGCACTAATGTCATAATCCTTCAATAACTCAAGCCACCTTCTTTGGTGAAGATTCAAATCCTTTTGGGTAAATACATATTGGAAACTCTTGTGGTCAGTAAACACATCTATATGAACTACGTAAAAATAGTGTCTCCAAATCTTTAAGGCAAAAATGACCGTCGCTAATTCAAGGTCATGAGTTGGATAATTCTTCTCATGAATTTTAAGATGCCTTGAGTCATTGGCAATAACTTTCCCTTTTTGCATAAGAACACACCCTAGCCCAATTCTTGAGGCATCACAATAGACTACCAAACCATTTGTTCCTTGTGGTAAGGTCAACACTGGAGCGGAAGTAAGTCTATATTTCAACTCTTGAAAACTTTTCTCACAAGCTTCAGACCATATGAACTTAGACTTCTTTTGAGTCAAAGTCATTAAAGGAGATGCAATGGAAGAGAAACCCTCAACAAACCTTCTATAGTGACCATCCAAACCCAAGAAACTTCTTATATTATAAGGAGTTAGAGGTCTAGGCCTACTCTTGACCACATCCATCTTTTTAGGATCCACCTCAATACCCTTGCTTGACACAATATGACCAAGGAAAGCTACGGACCTTAACAAAAATTCACATTTGCTAAACTTTGCAAAAAGTTGTTTGTTCTAAAGAATTTGCAACACGATCCTCAAATGATCAACATTCTAATTCTCATTTCTTGAGTAGATCAAAATATCATCAATGAACACGATCACATTCTCATTCTCACTTCTTGAGTAGATCAAAATATCGTCAATGAACACGATCACAAACATGTCAAGGTATTATCTCAACACTCTATTCATCAAATCCATAAACGTCACCAGAGCATTAGTCAACCCAAATGACATTACTAAAACCTCATAATGACCGTACCGAGTTTGAAAATCTGTCTTCGAAATGTCATCATCTTTCACCCTCAATTGGTGATAACCCGATCGAAGATCAATGTTAGAGAAATAACTTGCCCCTTGAATTTGATCAAATAATTCATCTATCCTTGGGAGAGGATACTTGTTCTTAATGGTCACCTTGTTCAACTGACGATAGTCAATACACATACGAAGAGACCCATCTTTCTTTCTAACAAACAAAATTGGAGCACCCCATGGAAAGATACCTGATCGGATCAAACCCTTATCCAACAAATCTTCAATTGTTCTTTCAACATCTTAAGTTTTGCTGGAGCCATACGGTTAGGAGGAATAGAAATAGGTTGTGTATCTGGGAGAAGGTCAATACCAAATTTTATTTCCCGTTCGGGAGGAATACTGGGTAGATCATCTGGGAACAATTCCAGTAACTCATTTACAATGGGAACCAACTCGAGAGAAGGGGTTTCAAAATCTACATCCCTCACCCTAACTAGATGGTAAATGCAACCCTTAGAAATCATCTTTCTATCTTTCAGAAATGAGACAAACTGACCCTTAGGCATAGAATTTCCCCCCTTCCACTCAAGGAAAGGCTCATTCAGGAAATGAAACTTGAGTATACAAGTTCTACCATCAATAGAAGCATAACAAGAGTGCAGCCAATCCACACCCAATATAACATATCTAGCTGTACCAAGTCAACAAGAGTAACTCTATGGGACAAGGAAACGAGACATTTTCTATAGACCCTCTTAGCTACCACAGAATCACCAACAGGAGTAGAGACAGAAAAATATTCTAACAATAAGTCCGGAAGAACATCAAACCTCATAGCCACATAGGGTGTCACAAAAGACAAGGTAGCACCGGGATGAAGTAAAGCATAAACATCAACTTGGAAAAGTTTCAACATATTGGTAACCACATCCGGAGAAGGCTCTTGTTCACCTCGGGCTTAGAGTGCATAGAAGCAGTTCTTTTTAGCAGCATTGGAACCCGAACCACTAGGAGTAGCTTGCTTTCCCTCTTTCCTTTATCCATAAGCATCGAGCAACCCCTCATTTTGTGACAACTTTTACCACAACCATAACAACCTTCTATGTCATTTAGGCACTTACCCTCGTTCTTTCTTCCACAGTTAGTGCAATTAGACGTAGGAAATGAAGATCCACTACCATTCTCTCTTTGAGGCTTAGGATTAGACACTCTATCTTTGTTGAAGTTAGGAGGAGCATTGGAGGAACCTTGACCGAAAAACCTTTGCCGAAATCTAGGATGACCTTGTCCATCGAACCTTGCATTATAGAAATTTCCATCACCGGTCTTAGCCCTTTTTACATCTCTAGACTTTTTCTTGAGTATCTCCTCCTCAATTTGTTGTGCACGCACCATGCGACAAGAGATGTCCATATCATGAATGAGCATTGCGGTTCGGAACTCTTTAACCACCATTTCAGACACACCCGAAACAAACTTACTCACCTTAGCCCTTGAATCCACAACCATTGTTGGAGCATACTTGGACAATTGAGTGAACTTTAGATCATATTCCCTCACACTCATACTTCCTTGTCGAAGGTTAATGAACTCAAGTACCTTGGCTTCCCTCATTTAAAGGGGAAACAACCTATCAAGAAAAATAGCCTTAAACTTCTCACAATCAAAAGGATCTGCATCTTTCGGCCTCCTTTCTTTCCCTTGATTATACCAAATTTGAGCCACAACTTTTAGTTGATAAACGGCCAACTCCGCCTTTTCCACCGGCGTAGCTCCCATGATCATCTAAATCTTATAGACCTCATCAATAAATTCTTGAGGATCTTCCTCAACTTTAGTACCATGAAACTCTGGAGGATTAATTGTGTTGAAGTCCCTCACTCTTGAAGTCGCCGTATTCACATTTGAGCTTGCGGGAACCACAACCACCCTATTCTCTTGGGCCGTCACGGCTTGATCGAACACTTGTAACGCTGCCCTAAACTCCGCATTAGATACTTGTTCGGCCAAAGGATCGACCAGAACTTGAGGAGCTTGGGGAAGAGCTTTTTGTTCTGCATTCTCTTTCACATTCCTTCTAGCATATGCCATTCGGGTAGTCATATCCTGAAGAACATAGGATAAGTATTAGGAGAGGGACTTCATAGAGTTAAACTCTACCGCACGACTTAAGAGTAATGAAAGAATTGGAGTTTCCTAATCATCTTGTAGCCTTTCATTCATAAATGTGGCGTGCTTCACACTCATGAACAACACTTTACTAGACGTGGCTTATGAGACATCCTAGGACCATTCTAAATCTTGTGCTATGATTACTAAGTTTGTCATGACCTAGGGGTACTGATTTGACGTTTCAAGCACACTTCTTCCAATTCTAATTGTCACGATCGTAAATCAGTATAAAACCCATCTAAATGAGTTGGGATAGAATCCCACAAAGAGCGGTATGTGTTTTAAATTCAATTAACAAGTATGAATGTGGTCTAATCAGCCATAGGAATAAACATTATCCAAAAAAGATATCAAATTAAAGGGGTGACAGGAATGTCAAATGGGGGGATTTGGTTTGTAATTATCAACTATAACAGTCAAAAATAATTTGAAATAACAATAGGGAGATAGGTTCTCGGGATGTGATCGATTATAGGTGAATTTCAACATATGGGTAATTGAAAATACTAGTGAACTGCTAAATATCAGTGGGTAGGCTAGACTATAATTGAAATAGCTTTCTCTCGAACAACTATTCTGCTTCAAGTGATTTCTCTCGAACATCAACAAGCATAGCACTTAAAAATAACCCAAAACCTTAAAGCATCTTCTCTCTCGAGCAAGATGGGTAAGATTGGGTTTAGGATTCACTCTCTCGAGCTAAACCCATATCAACCCAACACATACAAATCATTAATCAATAATTTTAGTTCTAAAACCTCTCTCCCGAGTAAGCCAAGAAAACTAGCATAGAATTGCATTTGCAACTACAATTCATAAATTAAACCACAAATAATGATTAAACCCACTTCAAAATAGCATTTAGACTAGTACTTAACAATACCCACAAACTAATTCAGCCCATAATCACATGATCACACCCCAATAATTGGGGTTTTATTCGGACATCATAAAAAGATAAAAACCGTTACTGAATCGATTAGCCATCAATTGGGTAAGAGGATATCAAGCTTTACAATGATCCAATTCGAAGAAAATTAGGAACCCACTTGTGAAATCTCCAAGTTGAGTATTAAAACCTTCAAGTTTACTAAGAGAACTGTTCTGGACTACTAAAAGATGTTTCAATGCTAAAAGATGAAAAATTATATTCCAAGATACTAATCTAAATGTTCAAAATCTTATTTATAGTTGCCAAAAATAAGCCACGAAATGCTCTTCGGTGAAGTAAGTCGAGCTCGCCGAACCACTCAGCGAGCCACCCTTTGATCTTTTCCATCGCCTTTACGCCTTGACATTCAGCATTTTCAAGGTCTGTAACTTTGGACGATCTAACTTTGCTTCGCGGAACTGCTCGGCGATTCGCCAAATGCTCTTTTTCATCGCCAATTTGGTTTCTTCCTTCAGGGCTTGGCACATTGGAAATTTAGGCGGTCTGCTAAGCCACTCGGCGACACGCCGAGTGCTCTTGGCGATCCTCAGGCTCACCCTTCTTCATTTCTTCAGCTTCTTTTGTTCCTTTTTGCCTGATAGTCTCCTTGCTTTGTTCCTCAATATATATTCCTGCAAATCAAGGACATAACATCAGTTTATGACACAAATTAAGCATTTGAGGACACTAAATCTATAAAAACAAAGCCCTAAATGAGTCCAAATCTCTGAATCATCAACACACCCAACTTAAACTTTTGCTTGTCCTCAAGTAAAACTCAAGTTCAATAGTTCAAAAAGGATGTCTCAAATATTGCTGCATAAGACTCAACATGAATGCACACAACAAGACTCAACTTACTCATGCAATGATCAATTGTGCACTTAAAGATTCCAATTGTGACTTGCCATTATAAAAGATGCTCAAGTTCACAATACTTACTTAAAATGAAAGTTCAAGCCCAACAAATGTACTCAAATGCCCTCACAACAAAGATGATTCCATATTCATACACAATTTCTCAACAATTTGTAGTTCCAGAATCACATAAGACTCTCACACTCACAAAGATGAACACATGAATGACTTCACCCATAAGTTTGCCCTTATTTTCCAATCAACATTTGTTTCAGCTCACTCAACATCACAAAGGTCTTTTCATTGCTTTTAACGGGGTTGAGTGTCAAGGTATGGTCATTTAGGCTCAGTGGCTTTCACCCTCATGAAGTGTGGCTTGAACATCACATTCCTTCTTTTCTTTAACATCTCAAACATGCTCATAATCAGCCCCATTATTCACTTAATATGAATTCTCGGACACCCCATTTCTTTTGCAATTTTCATCACTTATTTCACAACTTTTTCATTCTTTTTCTTTGCTTCTTTTCTCTTTTATCTCTTTATTTTTACAAGGAGGGGTTCCATCTTTTTCAAAACCATTTTCAAAGGGAGGAATTTCTCACACTTCTTGATTTTCCTTCTCTTTTCACCACACCCCCAACATAGGCTTTTGGCCTAAGTTGGCTATTCAAACAAAACCACACTTCATGAGAGTTATGGGTGAATGGATAAAGAGGGGTCACAATTGCTCAAGTTTCTTCCAAGAAAAGGGTAAGGATCATTAGGATTCAAGCAAGGTTCACACATCTCACAAGGTTGGCCTCAAAAGAGCTATATTGTCAAATTGTTTCACTCTTCAAATTCGTTTCCTAAGATCATTTCAAGTGTCTGCATCACTTAGTCAACCAGACCAACGGGGCAAATTCTAGGTGTCATCACACAATTGTTCGAAGTAATCTCAACACAAAAGGCATTGGCACCAATATCAAACAAGACTCCACACTTTTGCTAGTGTGCAATGTTCATCACAAGAGGCTCATTCAATAACCGGCTAGTCACTACGAGATGATAAAAGTCCACACATTGTCTATGCAACTTTATTGGCCTCATTGTAGCGCACATTCATTTCGTTCTATTAAGAGCACTATTCAATTCATCGGTATTGATCATAATCGATACTCCAATTTGCACAAGAACCGTCACATTCATACACAAAAGAGGTGGCACAAATTTTTCAAAATTGGTCAAACCAGTTCCATTCAAACCAAGGAGCCACAAGCTCAAACATCCACAAAATTGAAATAAAGACACATATATAGATCATATAACCCAATATTCACAAACAAAATCAAAACACAAGAGGTAGGTATGGAAATAACCTCACCCCACCCTAAAAGAAAAACAGTTGTCCTCAAATGCAACTAACAACAAAAATCAATTATAACGACAGAGAGGGAGGTAAGGAATGATCATGTCTGCATAGTCACTCCATCTGTCCGGGCATCAGTGCCCGAGGTAACACTCTGATCTTGGGCATCAGTTCCCGGGGTAACACCAGCAGTGGCTCCACTAGAGCTTGTCAGGGAAGTCTCTGTTAGCGATGTCTAAATGACTGACTATACTATCGTCTCCTCTAAATCAGTTAGGTCTCCATAGATATTTGCCACCTGGACATCGAGTTGCCCCTCATCTGTCTACTCATCTAACTCAACAACAGCTACATCATCCATAGTCTCATCTCTGGTGGTAGCTGGAGGTATATCAGAACTAGTCGAGACATCTGTACCTGGAAACTCAGAAACCTATGCTGACTCAAATAGTGAAGTGAAGTTTGTGTACTTCAGATGATCCACATCCTTCCTCAACTCAGAAACCTCAGCTTTCAAAGTCATAACCTCATTAGTAATCCCCTGTCGACACTCACAAGTTTTTACTCTCACCGTGAGAGCATCAATAGATGTCTGGAAAGGTGTCAAAGAAGCATGTATGGCTTGCTCAATCATCCAAGGCAGCTCGGCCTCTAGACAAGAAGGCCGTATATCTGCATAATGGGCTAGGTGCCCCATCTTGAGCAGCATGGCCTGAGTGATCCTAGGAGGCTCGAAAGCAGTGGAAGAACCTGGGGCCTGGGAAGGAGTGGAAGTAGATTTACCTGAAGGCCTGGAGGCCGTAGTAGGCAAAGATGCCTCTATAGGTATAGACTCAACATCAACTTCTGGGGATGCGTCCACCGGAGCTGCTCTCCTCCTATCTACCTCATCCCGTCTGTACTTGGCCTTAATGTGCCGAATGTCTGTGGAGGATGATGGTGTGACCTCAATATCCCTCTTCTCATCGCGAAGAACTTCAGCCCACAGACATAGCTCTGTAATAATCACTGGAAATGGCAGGGACGTCTGGCGTTGTTTGGACCTCATGGCCATCTCATACTCTATAATCAGTCCCAAATTGAGCCACTTCTTTGTGATGATTGATCCAAGACAGGCCACCTTCGGGTGGCGGAGGATAGACTCATTCTGTAAGGGAATGATAGAACTGCTGATGAACCCGAACCAATACCGGGCTGCTATATTCAAATCCTTCTTCTCAATTGGGGCTTCGACCTCAATCCACCTCGAGGTGGTGTTAGAAATAAAGGGACCAAGCCGGCCCTTTAGGTTATCCAGAGTCTGTATTATGGTCAAGCCCTCGTTCTCATGTTCAAATCTTATAGCTCTGTCAAGTATAGCATTTATATGGTCGATGCTGCATCCAACTATCTTCCCCCAAACAACCACAAATTTTACCGGTCTGAAGACACTAGCCTTCCTCTTCCTTTGGGATACTAAATCACTGTATGCAGTGTAGAACTTTCGAACCCAGGTGGGAATGTATGGGCCATAAGGACTGGTGAATAAGTCGATCATATGGTACCGGAGTGTGTCCCACACAAGAGGGTACATGTCCACCACACCATTCGTGGACAATCTCTTATCTTCAAGAAAGGTCCTCAGTCCCTTGGTATTTAGCCTATTGAGTAGCCGGGGAGGAGGACCCTGAACCGGTGGTGCTAGAACCACTGTTTGTGCCGAAGCTAGAACTGTATCATCAGTAGGTAGGGTAGACTCTGGGGTCCTAGACGGACCTTGATGAACTCTGGCACGAATATCAGCTCACCGGGTCTGAAATGGTTGGTCATCCTCCGGCTCAGAAAATGAGGCCTGAGAATTAAGAAAATCCCCATCACTGCTGGAGCTCTGCTCCGGTCGCTCAGCCACTGGGGCTTTTCCCTTACCATTGCCTCCCTTCAGAGGTGCTTTCTTGCCCTTTTAAGAATAAGCAGTTGCTCATTCATTGATTACGATACATCGTGCTCGTTTGCGGGGAGGTATGCCACTCTCATCCTAGTTAGTCCTAGCCATATCTGCTAAAACACATAGACACGAGTTAGAAAAAGTTCAAGAAAGTTTGTAGGAATTATGTTGCAGAAAGAATCGCCGAACCAGTCGCCGAATTACCTTGGCGAGCCAAATCGGGCTCGCCGAAAGGACTAGCTTGAAAATTTCCATGAAAAACGGCATGTCGGTGATATGCAGGGCCTTTCGGCGAATCGCCGACATCACTCGGTGAGCTCAGACTAGCCCGCCGAAATTAACAGTGTGTTAGGGGTTAGGGGCACAGAAAAGGCGATCAAAGGAACCTTTCGGCGAGTCACCAAGTGAATTCAGCGAGCTCAGAATTCCCGCCGAAAGTTAGAGACTCTAATCTAGCCAAATCACGAAATTAAAGGCGATCAAGGGAATCGTTGCTGAACTGCCGAACAGTTTGGTGAGCTCGACCCAGCTCACCGAATTGCCCAGCGTATCAAATTTCAACCCCAAATTCCAAAATCAAGCCCGAAACCCCCGAAAACAAAATCAAACCACACACTTATGCAATTAATCCCAGATCCAATCGACCCATGCCTCCGAGGTACTCACACTTCCCCCGGTTTGGCCAAAATTAGCCATTTGACGAATTTTTCCCGTAAGAATGACATCAAACGCTCCATCATTGGGCAAAGTACGTCATTTAGCGCAATTGGGAGTTACTAAGACTTCCCTCAACTAGAAACAACATAAGTTTACTGCAACTCAACATTTTAAGATCAATTTTAATACACAAAACTCATAAATTCAACATTTTAGCAAATAGGCCCAATTTCGAAACATAAAATAGGCACAACAACACATCAATTACGATTCAACATAGGCCCAGCACACATCAAGACAAAATTATCAAATCCATTTTAGTTCAACTTCTAAACTAGAGTTCAGGGTTCAGAAAACCAACCTTTAAGCCAAATAAAGATTTTGAAATGCTAGGCGGCAATGCAATCCAAATCCAAACATGAGAACCAACACAAAAAGCAATAGAAATAGGCAATTGTAAAATATCTAAGGTGCAGGTGAGAGAATACGGGGTTTGAAATAAGGGAATATGAAAGATTTTGAATTTTTAAACCGTTTGGCCTTTCAAAACCTTTCAGTTCGTGGCCCTTTCGGCAGTGTTAGTCGACCACGCCAAACAACTCAGCGATGCACTGAGTGGTGACTTACATCGTTGAGTTTTACAGGACCTCCAGTTAATTTGGGGATCCAAACGACGAATAAAATCGGGCTTGCCGACCTGTTTGGCGAGTCACCAATTCATCCATTGGCCCACCGAGTTTTACAGACTTCCACCTCTGATTTTTGTGGGTCCAACGGCGGTCCAAGACGGGCTCGCCGACTGGACTCTTGGCTCGCCAATCTTGCATTTTTCAAACACATTCCACTCTTCAACCTGCATAATCAACACCCGTTATTCAAAATTAAACACAAAGCAATAAAAACTTGGGTTGCCTCCCAAGAAGCGTCTTAGTTAACGTCGTGGCATGACGCAAATACCCATTCAAGCTTTATTCTTGGGGTTTGCCATAATATCACTAGGCAACCCCCCTTGTTGTCTTGGGTTCAAATGTGACGAAATTAGACCAACTTAGGTCTCTAATTGCTTGATAGCCATGGAATGAGAGGTCACAAGTTGATGGATGGTCGAGACATCATTTTTTATGTCTTTCCACACTTTGGTTGACTCTTCCACTTTGTTGCGAATGTGTGAGAGAATATCATCTGTCCAACTACCCTTAGAGTCTTTGGGTTTTTAACACTCATGGGAAGGAACATACCTATTCTTCTCCCCCTCTCTATTCCATCCTTTGTTGCCTCCCGACCTTGAGGATTTCGCATGCAAATTTCCTCCTTGATTGGCTAGGAAGTTTACTTCATTATTGTACACCGCTTCATATTCCATGACATTTTTGTCCAAGGTCACCAGCTAGGTCAGGAGTTTGGCCAAGTTCTGGTGTCTCTCTTGATCCTTTTTTATCATTCTTTCGTCATTTCACAAGTGAAAGGAGAGACTTGGTCTTTGCAACTATGGCATTCCCTATTGTTCTTGGTCATGCAATCAAGGAGTTGGAAAGCTATTGCGTAGGGCTGTCGCATTATTCCACCCGGAGAAAGTTGGTCAATCACTCATTTGTTTACCAAATCAAAACATCTATAGAAAAACTCTAGCCGCACCTTATTCGGAAGTCCATGATTAGGAGACTGAAGCACTAACTCCTTAAACCTGAGCCATGTCTCATGGATCGGATCGCCTATATTCAACTATAACTAACAAGAACAGAATTCAACTTCACCAAAAGAATTTTAAACAACACCACTCCTTAGCAGCGGTGCCATTTTGATTTGATGTTTCAAGCACACTTCTTCCAATTCTAAGTGTTAACAATCGTAAATCAGTATAAAAACCAACTAAATGAGTTGGGGTCGAATCCCATAGGGAGCGATACGTGTTTTAAATTCAATTAAGGAGTATGAATATGGTCTAATCAGCCATAGGAATAAATATTATCGAAAAAAGACATATCATATTAAAGGGGTGACAGGAATGTCAAATGGGGGGATTTGGTTTGTAATTATTAACTACGAACAGTAAAAAATGATTTGAAATAACAATAGGGAGATAGGTTCTTGGGGTATGATCGATTATAGGTGAGTTTCGACATATGGGTAATTGAAAATACTAGTAAACATCTAAATATCAATGGGTAGGCTAGACTATAATTGAAATAGCTTTCTCTCGAACAACTATTCCACTTCAAGTGATTTCTCTCGAACATCAACAAGCATAGCAATTAAGAACAACCCAAAACCTTAATGCATCTTCTCTATCGAGAAAGATGGGTAGGACTAGGTTTAGGATTCACTCTTTTGAGTTAAACCCATATCAACCCAACACATAAAAATCATTAATCAATAATTTTAGTCCTAAAACCTCTCTCTCTCGGAAGCCAAGGACAGTAACATAGAACTGCATTTCCAACTACAATTTATAAATTAAACCACAATTAATGATTAAACCCACTTCAAAATAGCATTTAGACTAGTAATTAACAATACCCACACACTAATTCAGCCCATAATCAGATGATCATAACCCAAGAATTGGGGTTTTAGTCGGGCATCATAAAAAGATAAAAACTGTTACCGAAACGATTAGTCATCAACTGGGTAAGAGGAATTCAAACTTTACAATGCTCCAATTCGAAGAAAATTAGGAACCCACTTGTGAAATTTCCAAGTTGAGTCTTAAAACCTTCTAAGTCTACTAAGAGAACTGTTCTGGACTACTAAAAGATGATTCAATGTTAAAAGATGAAAAATTATATCCCAAGATACTAAACTAAATGTTCAAAATCTTATTTATAGTTGCCAAAATAATCTCTTCGGCAAAGTAACTCGGGATCGCCGAAACACTCGGCAGGCCGCCCTTTGATCTCTTCCATCTCCTTTACACCTTGACATTCAGCATCCTCAAGGTCTATAATTTTGGGTGATCTAACTTTGCTTCGCGGAACTGCTCGGTTATTTGTTGACTGCTCTTTTTCATCGCCAATTTGGTTTCTTCCTTCAGGGCTTGGCACACTGGAACTTTAGGTGGGCTCATAAGCCACTCGGCGACACGCCGAGTGCTCTTGGCGATCTTCAGACTCACACTTCTTCATTTCTTCAACTTGTTTTGTTCCTTTTTGCATGTTAGTGTCCTTGCTTTGTTCCTCAATCCATATACCTGCAAATCAAGGATTTAACATCAGTTTATGGCACAAATTAAACATTTAAGGACACTAAATCTATAAAAATAAATCCCTAAATGAGTCCAAATCTCAGACTCATCACGTACCTCGTATATGTAACATGGCGTGTAGAACCCCGAAAGACTCCATACAAGCCACTTAGCTCTCATAACATAAGAAATATAACAATTAGAGTAAAATAATAGTCCAAGTCCATAACATTTTTGTAAAGCAATGCGGAAGTCTAAACTCTTGTCTCATCATAGCCATCTAATACAATAGAATGAAATTAGGCCTATCCCATACATCATGTCCAAAAGAAAAAATACATGAAATAAAGTGAAAACAATAAACTCCGTCCTCGAAGCATGAGGACTCACCAAAGATCGGGAATCAATCAAATCACCCACTAGCCACGAAATTCAGCACATTGAATATCGGACCCTACATTTGGGAAACATATAGGCAAGAGTACGCGTTAGTACAAAACAATATACCAAGTATGATATCTATGAATAAAAACATTTAAATCAGGCTAGAAGGGACATTTCATTTCATGACATGCAATTGACCAGGCTAAAACATCATATGAAAGATTATAAAATATAAGTCATAAATCCTGGCCAATGCAAGGTAACTTCTTCTTTAAAACCTTTGAACTCGTATGCGATACTCCTTGAGTAACCTTAGATCATTATTACTTGTGGGAAAATAGCCTTACCTGCCATTGACACTATCTGAGCTATAACATGATGAATCAATACTAATTCCTCAGTCAGCTGACCTTCTATTTCGGAGATTAGAGCAGAAGAACTCCGTAACGGCGGAGAGTGGTGATCCCCCGGTGTCCCCCACACCAAAAATGGTTGTTCTACTTTCCAAGGTAAGGACCGTAAACTTCTAGCCTAAGTGGATCCACTAGCTAATCAACCTATTGGGAAATATAGTTAAGTGATAAGGATATTGCTACTAGAAACCCGGCCTCTACTACATCAGAGCTTCCATCTCAAGAGATTGCTTCTATAAACTCGGTCTCAACTATTGGGAAAGCTTCTATCTCACTATCAATATCCACATAGTGCTAAGCATAAATCCCATGGAATAGTTATTAAGTCTTGACTTATCTCATAACTTATGGAAAGGTGCCCTTGGACAACCAATCCAAGCTAGTTCATTAGGATAGCTCTTACTCTTTGATTCAATTAGGTGAGAAAGCCTTTCAACCTAAGTATCTTTTCTATGTGAGAAAATCGTTCACATCATGATAGTATGTGATTATGAGAATATCCTTTCACAACACAACATCATCATTAGTACTGTACTCTCAAAGCACATTTAACACATTTGCATAGATTTCATAAGAAAATGCATAAGTCCATAATTTACCTCTTGAGGTTCAAAACTCACTCTCAATCATCAACTCTTAGAAAGCATGGGTTAGGTATGGATTTCATCATAAATACATGTAAAGCTTGCAATGTATGCCTAATTTCATAAAACTCTTGCTTTATACTCAAAATCCCACATCATATGATTCATAACTTCAAAACATAGGGATTTCATGGGTTCGTGGGGGAATAGAAAAATCATCATGTATCATCAATTCATGCATAAGAAATCATAATTCAATAACTTAAATCGACATTTAAGAGAACCCATGATAATTGAAGAAAACCCTAACTCAATTGGGGAATTCTACCTTTTGAAATAGAGGAATTTGGGAACGCCATGGATGGAAGGAATCCATGGATGAAAACTATCATACCTAGAATCCAAATGCTAGCCAACAATGGAGGAATTGAGACCTTGACTTGAAACCCTAGGTGAATCCTTCTTCTTCTTCAAGTTTTAGAAAGAGAATTATTTGGATAGCTCTTCTTTTTGGGTGAGTTTGGAGAGAATTATTTCTATTGGGAAATTTGGGGGTAAAAAGACTTATATAGGGGTCCTAAACATAGTCAAAACAACATAGTATAGGAACTAATTAATTAGGAAAAGACCCAATTACCCATGAACTTAACCGTTTGTTGTGACCCACGACTCGACTCTGACAGACCATGGACTGACCAATGGTCTGTCCTGCTCACTGATCGATAGTAGTCAAAGAGTTTGGCCCGGACCTACGGTTCCTGGACCACGTACCATGGACCCACCAACGGTCCGTAGGTCCAGTTGTGGTTCCTACCTGGACAACCTCTTCCACTGGCCTATCCACGGACCTACCTACAGTCTGTGGCACAACCCACAGGTTGTTGTTGGTCCTCGTGGATGGCACCTGGGAGTTCTGAGTTTTTTCTCTAGTGCCCTCTTTCGGATTCAGGGTGTTACAATATCTCCCCCTTGGGATCATTCGCCCTCGAATGAGATTCAAACTGGTTCTAAAAGAGTAGGGGAAGAACTAACAACCCAACCTACAATGCAACTTCATCTAAATGCATATAACCAAGGAGGAACTATCGACTCCAAGCTAGGACGTTCTCAAACATCAAAAGAGGGGTGAAACTAAGTCTAACTGCCCATCATGCATGCAATGCACATATTCAAAGAGGAAACATCAACTCCAAGCCAAACATACTCAATGCATCATAAGGAAGTAGGAACTACATCTAACAACCCAATATGCATGAAATTCATGTTCAAGGAGGAAATACCTTCGCCAAGATAAAAGCATGTTCAACACAATCTAATGCAGCTCATATGATACAAATAGTGTCTCCAAATCTTTAAGGCAAAAACGACCGCCGCTAATTCAAGCTCGTGAGTATGATAATTCTTCTCATGAATTTTAAGTTGCCTTGAGGCATAGGCAATAACTTACCCATTTCGCATAAGCACACACGCTAGCCCAATTCTTGAGGCATCACAATACACCACAAAACCATTCGTCCTTTCCGGTAAGGTCAACACCGAAGCGGAAGTAAGTCTATCTTTCAACTCTTGGAAACCCTTTTCAGACGCTTCAGACAATAGGAACTTAGCCTTCTTTTGAGTTAAAGTCGTCAAAGGAGAGGCAATTGGAAAGAAACCCTCAACAAACCTTCTATAGTTACCGGTCAAACCCAAGAACCTTCTAATATCCGAAGGAGTTAGAGGTCTAGGCCAACTCTTGACCGAATAGTTCTTCTTAGAATCTACCTTAATATTCTTACTTGAAACAATATGACCAAGGAAAGCTACGGACCTTAACAAAATTCACATTTGCTAAATTTCGCAAAGAGTTGTTGGTCCTTAAGAATTTGCAACACGATCCTCAAATGATCAATATTCTCATCCTCACTCTTTGAATAGATCAATATATCATCAATGAACAAAATCACAAACATGTCAAGGTATTATCTAAACACCCTATTCATCAAATCCATAAACACCGCCGGAGCAATAGTCAACCCAAATGACTTTACCAAAAACACATAATGACCATACCGAGTTTGAAAAGCCGTCTTTGGAATGTCATCTTATTTAACCCTTAATTGGTGATAACCCTATCGGAGATCAATCTTAGAGAAATAGCTTTCTCCTTGAAGTTGGTAAAATAAATCATCTATCCTTGGGAGAGGATACTTATTCTTAATGGTCACCTAGTTCATCTAACAATAGCTAATACACATATGAAGAGACCCATCTTTCTTTCTAACAAACAAAACTGGAGCACCTCATGGAGAGATACTCGATCGGATGAAACCCTTATCCAACAAATCTTTCAATATTTCTTTCAACTCCTTAAGTTCTACCGGAGCCATTTGGTAAGGAGGAAAAGTAATAGGTTGTGTATCTGGGAGAAGGTCAATACCGAAGTCCATTTCCCACTCTAGAGGAATACAGGGTAGATCATCTAGGAACACTTCTAAAAACTCATTAACGGGGACCGACTCAAGAGAAGGGATTTTGGAATTTACATCCCTCACCCTAACTAGATGGTAAAAAAACCCTTAGAAATCATATTTCTAGCTTTAAGATAAGAGATAAATTGACCCTTAGGCATAGAATTTCCCCCTTCCACTCTAGGAAAGGCTTATTCGAGAACTGAAACTTGACTACACGAGTTCTACAATCAAGGGAAGCATAATAAGAGTGCAGCTAATCCATACCCAATATAACATAAAAATCTAACATATCAAGCTCTACCAAGTTAACAAGAGTAACTCTATGGGACAAGGAAACGAGACATTTTCTATAAACCCTCTTAGCCACCACAGAATCACCAACGGGAGTAGAGACAGAAAAACGTTCTAACAACAAATCCTGAAGAACATCAAACCTCATAGCCACATATGGCGTCACAAAAGACAAGGTAGCACCGGGATCAAGTAAAGCATAAACATCAAGTTGAAAAACTTTCAACATACTGTAACCACATCGGGAGAACCCTCTTGTTCACCTCTGGTCTGAAGTGCATAAAATTGGTTTTGCTTAGGAACATTGGAGCCTGAACCACTAGGAGTAGCTTGCTTGCCCTCTCTTCCTTTAGCTATAAGCATCGGGCAATCCCTTATTTTGTGACAACTTTTACCACAACCATAACAACCATCTATGCCGGCTAGGCACTTACCTTCGTGCTTCCTTCCACACTTAGTACAAGTGGACATGGGCAATGTCTAATGACCCGAAAAATGAGTAGGTTGAACTAGAGCCTTAACGTTAGGGTTAGTGTAACCTTAAGTTGATGTCTAGGCTGTTTTAGAACTAAATAGAGTAGGGTAGAAGCCTAGGAAGAGGGCAAGGGCCTAAGCTAGCAAGGGAGAGTGAAAGAGAACTTGTTCTTTGATGGACCTAGTTGGCGAATGGGCAGTATGATCGCCCAAGTGACTTGGCGATGCGCCAAAGTGCACTTGGGGTCGCCTAGTGTGTTGTCCCCTTGGCCTAGGTTCTGGAAAAAGGGCGAGCTAAGTTGTGGTTCACCGGTTGGGTTGGCAATTTGCCCAACAGACCTCCCCCCCTCCCCCATCGCCTAGTGAGCTGCCCATTTAGGGAGCCTACTGGAAATTTAAGCGACCCAAGGGCCCATTAGGCGAGTTACCCAATGCCCTTGGTGAGCCAAGTGGTTCAAAGGGTGAGGTAAGTCATGAAGGGAGGTAGTTTTTAAGTTAAAACTTTGTGGGTCCTTAGTTCTTTTCCAAAGTTGAGTCCACATTATTTTATTCCTTTCCTAGCAAGTATATAACCTTTTTAGACTTGAAATTCCTTCAATTAAGTCACTTTTTAAGAAAACCCAAATCAATCAAAAGAGATCTTCCTCTAAAAATTCTCTCTCTAGAAGTTCCCAAAGAAGAAAAAGAAGTGGGATCTAGGGTTTGTGGATTCAACGTGTTTATTCCTCAAATTTCTTGGTATTCTTCATCCTTGACTTAGCTTCATTGAAGGAGCCAATTCCAAAATATGATTTAAAGTTCCCAATTACCCAAAAATTAGGGTTTTCAATCTATGCATGGGTTCAATTCCAAATCATTTTTAAAAGGTTTAATATGATGAATTATGGTCAATTTCTTCTATGAAACCATGTTTCTCCCAAATTCCTAAGTTGTGATTTGTGATTGGAAATTGATTGAATCATGAAGGTATGTTGGATTATTTATGTTTATATTGAATTAGTTATTGAATCATGTTAATTCCCTTATCTATTGTAGTATCTTAAATATTTGGGTTGTGATTGATGTAAAGCCTTGGAAGGCAATTTCATGAAGGATCTATGTATGATTATGATGTGAAGTATATGTGTGAGATCTTAATGAAAGAACTATGATCATGTTTAGATTGTAATTGTGATATGATTAAAAGCATATTCTCAATTAACACTCATGAATGATGATGATAGAATGTGAAGGGTTTCTATAATGTAATGTTATATCTTGAATTGGTAGGCTTATGCATCCTCTTGTTGTATAAATGGAAGTAATGTGGATTGATGTATCTTGAATTGGTAGGCTTAAGGAATCCTTTTCTTGTATTGATGAATGTGACCTTGAATGTAATATCATGTCTTGAATTGGTAGGCTTAGGCATCCTCTTCTTGTATAATGAATGTATCTTGACTTAATGAATATGAATCGATAGGCTTATGGCATTCCTTTCATAAATGACTAATGAATATGTCTTGACTTGAGGAATATTAATCGATATGCCAATGACATTCCTTTCATAAATGAATGATGAAGTATTCTAGGCTATGTATTGAACCGATAGAGCTAGTGTTGGTTGCCCTTCATGATGAGTCTAGAAACTAATGAGATGATAAACCTTGAATCAGTAGACCTAGTGTTGGTGGCCCTTTCATGTGTGAAATGATGAACCTTGTATCAGTAGACCCAATGTTGATGGCACCCTTTCTTGAGGATTCAATGAGTTATCCATGTAATGTACCTTGAATCGGTAGACCTAATGGTGGTGGCCCTTTCTTGTGTAATGTACTTTGGGTCGGTTGGCCTAATGTTTGTGGCCCTCTCAGGTATAATAATGTTAATGAATATGAAATACTATATGGGAATGGAGGCTAAGCAACGAGTTGATATGGTAAGATAGAAATTCTCCCAATGTTAGGCTAGGGTTCCAATGAACATCTTCCTATCCCATAACTATGTGCCCACATAGGATATTAGTTAGTGGAATCCACTTAAGCTAAAATGTTACTGGTTCTACCTTAGGCAAGTAGACCAACCCTTACGATGTGGGATAGTACATCGGATTCCATGATTTATCTCTCATGGTCTATGTCGATTAAACGCTTATTCCCATCATGTGAGATGTGCATTATGGTTTCTTGAGAAGTTCTATGAAGTGTGGGTGGAAGTATGGGATGCTATCCATGCATTGCACAGTAGGCTTTGAGAGGGTCATAGTGAGTTCTCTAATTTCTTAATGACTAATGAATGAAAGTGCTCTAAATGAAGCTAATGAAGAATGTTGACTTATATGTTTAGTGTGATGATGCGTGCTATACTTGGATTGTATTATGAGTTACTTCCTTGTCATGACTTATGAAATGTTTATGTCTCTTATGTATGGGTATTGTGTAAAGATGGAAAGGATTAATGGTAAGTTTACTTTTGGTGGCCTTGATGTGGTACTTAGTGTGGATGGTGGTATGGAATGCTATTCATACATTGCACATAGTATAGCTTGGGGTTGCTTGAGGTGAAAGCTTAATGTAATGAAATGTCTTATATGGTTGATTATGTTCTAATGTGAAGAAATGACTTGTATGTTGGTTATGTTTGCATATTATGCCTCTTATTCTTATGTTCATGAAGTTTTCTCAAATTGGCATAAAACCATGACTTTCAAATAAAATGTTTGTTTTAAGCATGGGTTTTGCATGGCTATCATACTTAGTACTTAATTGTGCTAACCCATATTTCTTCTATTTTACTACAAGTGTAGGTTCTAGCATTTGAGTTGATTCTCTCTAGTTGAAGCTTGGATTGAGTTCTTCCAAGACTATTGGTATGTCCTCATGGATTCGAGGACAAGTACTTTGGTGTTTCATTTCTTTTATGTAATAGACGTTTGTTAGACTTTCGATTGTAAAGGGTCGTGTCCCTACTTTTGATTCGGATATTGTTTTTAGATGGCCATGTGAGACTAGTAGACTTCCGTTGTTTTAAATGTTTTTCCATTGTATGGATTTAAAGAAAGGCTTTAATTCCATACCATTTTCCTTATATCTAATGTTATGAATGCTATGAGGCTTGTATGAGACTTTTCGGAGTTTTGTACGTCGTGTCACATTTAGGGGGTACCCCTATGTCGTGACACAATAAAGATTCACCACCATTATCTCCTTGAGGCTTAGGGTTAGATACCCTATCCTTGTGAACTTAGGAGGAGCATTAGAGGAACCTTGACCAGAAAACCTTTGTCGAAATCTAGGACGACATTATCCATCAGACCTTGCATGTGAGAAATTTCCATCACCGATCTTAGCCCTTTTTACCTCTCTAGACTTTTCCTTAAGTTTATCCTCCACAATTTCTTGTGCATGCACCATGAGACGGGAGATGTCCATGTCATTAATGAGCATTGCGGTTCGGCACTCTTTAACCATCATTTCGGACACACCCAAAATGAACTTACTCATCCTAGCCCTTGAATCTGTAACCATTATTGGAGCATACTTAGACAATTGTGTTAACTTTAGAGCATATTCCCTCACACTCATACTCCCTTGTCGGAGGTTAATAAACTCAAGCACCTTGGCTTCCCTCATCTCAAGGGGAAAGAAACTATCAATAAAAGTGGCCTTAAACTTCTCCTAATCAAGAGGACCCTCATCTTCCGGTCTCCATTCTTTCATTGGATATACCAAATTTGAGCCACACCTTTTAGTTGATAAGCGGCCTACTCCGTCTTTTCCACTGGTGTAACTCCCATGATCATCAACACCTTGTAGACCTCATCAATAAACTCTTGAGGATCTTCTTCAACATTAGAACCATGAAACTCCGGAAGATTCATCGTTGTGAAGTCCCTCACTCTTGAAGCCCCGTACTCACATTTGGGTTCACGGGAACCGTAACCTCCATATTGGCTTGGTTGGTCACGGCTTGAGCCAACACTTGAAACACATCCCTAAACTCCGTATTAGACACATGCATGGCCAAATGATCGACCGGAACTTAAGGTGCTTGGGGAGGAGCTTCTTGTTCTGCATTCTCCCTCACATTCCTTCTAGCATAAGCTCTTCAGGTAGCCATATCCTATAGAACATAGGATAAGGATTAGGAGAGAGACTTTTTAGGGTTATACTCTATCGTATAACCTTAGAGTAATGAAAGAAATGGAGTTTCCTAATCAGCTTGTACCCTCTCATTCATAAATGTGGCTCAATTCACACTCATGGACAAGACTCTACTAGACGTGGCCTATAACACATCCTAGGACCATTCTAAACATTGTGCTCTGATACCAAGTTTGTTACGACCCAGGGGTACCCCCTAGATGGAACATGGCGTATAGAACCCCGAACGACTCCATACAAGCCATTTAGCTCTCATAACATAAGAAATAGAACAAAAAGAGTAAAACAATAGTCCAAGTCCAAAACAATTTATAAACGAAAAGCAGAAGTCAAAAACAGTTGTATCAGCATAGCCATCTAATACAATAGAATGAAATTGGGCCTAGCCCATACATCATGTCCAAAATAGAAATAGATGAAAGAAAGTGAAAACAATAAACTTCGTCCTCGAAGCATGAGGACTCACCAAAGCACATAAATATCTCAAGTTAACCTCTAGCCATGAAACTGCTGATCCTGACTATCGGACTCTACATTTGGGGGAAATGTAGGCAAGAGTATATGTTAGTACAAAACAATGTACCAAGTATGATAGCCATGCATAAAACAGTTAAATCATGCTAAAAGGGACATTTCATTTCATGACATGCAATTGACCAAGCTAAAAAATGATATAAAAGTGTTTTAAAACATAAGTCATAACAGCATGGTCAATGCAAGCTCACTTCATCTTTAAAACCTTTGAACTCATATGCGATATTTCTTGAAGTAACCTTAGTTCATTATTAATGTGGGGAATCATTCTTAACCGACATAGAGACCATGTGAGCTATAACATGATCCCCCGGTGTCTCCCACACCGAAAAGGGTTGTCCTACTTGCCAAGGTAAGGAACATGAACTTCTAGCTTAAGTTGATCCACTAGCTAATCAACCTATGGGGGCACATAGTTAAAGGATAAGGATATTGCTACTACAAATCCGGCCTCTACTACTGGAGAGCTTCCATCTCACTATAAATATCCACTCGGTGCTAAGCATAAATCCCACGGAGTAGTTAGTAAGTCTGACTTATCTCATAATCCATGGAAAGGTGTCCTAGGACAACCAACACAAGATAGCTCTTACTCTTTGATTCAATTAGGTGAGAAAGCCTTTCAACTTAAGAATCCTTTCTACGTGAGAAAACCTTTCACATCATGTTAGTTATGTGTTTATGAGAATATCCTTTCAACAACACAACAACATCATCTTTGGTACTTTACTCTCAAATCACCTTTAACACATTTGCATTGATTTCATAAGAAAATGCATAAGTCCATAATTTACCTCTTGAGGTTCAAAACCCACTTTCAATTATCAACTCTTTGAAAACAAGGGTTAGATATGGATTTCATCATAAATACATGTAAAGCTTGCAATACATGCCTAATACCATAAAAGTCTTGCTTTATACTCAAAATCCCACATCATACGATTCATAACTTGAAAATATGAGGATTACATGGGTTTATGGGGAAATCAACAAAAAATTATCATGTATCATCAATTCATGCATAAGAAATAATTCAATCATTTAAATCAACATTTAAGAAAACCCATGATAATTGAAGAAAACCCTAACTCAATTGGGGAATTCTACCTTTTGAAATAGAGGAATTTGGGAACTCCATGGTTGGAAGGAATCCATAGATGAAAACTATCATACCTTGAATCCAAATGCTAGCCTTCAATGGAGGAATTGAGACCTTGACTTGAAACCCTAAGTGAATACTTCTTCTTCTTCAAGTTCTAGAGAAAGAATTATTTGGAGAGCTCTTATTTTTGGGTGAGTTTGAAGAGAATGATTTCTATTGCTAAATTTCGGGGTAAAAAGACTTATATAGGGGTCCTAAACATAGGCAAAACGACATACTATAGGAATTGATTAATTAGGAAAAAACCCAACTACCCCTGAAATTAACCGTCTGTTGTAACCCACGACTCGAGACTCGTGGACCGTAGACTAACCAACGGTCCATCCTGCACACTCATCGATGGTGGTCAAAGAGTTTGGCCTGGACTTACGGCTCCTGGACCACGGACTGTGGACCCACCAATGGTCTGTAGATCCAGTCGTGGTTCATGCCCTAACAACCTCTTTGAGTGGCCTATCCACGAACCCACCTATGGTCCGTGGTCCAACCCATGGGTTGTGGTTGGCCCTCATGGATGGCACCTGGGAGTTATGAGGTTTTGTTATTTTGCCCTCTTTCGGATTCGGGGTGTTACATGTATGTTCATGAAAAAACTTGATTTTTATGGTATGATTTAGCTTGGAGTGATTCTCCATGTTTATGTGCATTATGATGAAATTTGCATTCATGTTAGGTTGTTAGTTTCTCTACTACTCTATTCATGCTATCTTGAGTCCCATTCGAAGAAGAATGTACCTAAGAGGAAGATATTGTAAAACCTCAGAAATTGGGAAGTTCACAAGGAAAGGAAAATTTTAAATATTTGCACTGAGGTAGTGACTACGAGTCCTATTTACAGACCGTAGGAAGTCATATGGGTCGTAGAAGGGAAGTCGTAGGGTGATGTGTCGTAAAACTATATCACATTCAACGCCCAAAACAAAGGATTATTGTAAGGAACCAAGATTTTTTTTATAGATATGATGTTTCTTTTGTTAAATGTATAGGAAAAGAGGTTCTTGAAAATAAGTGAGAGAGAGAAACTGAAATAATAGTTAAGAAGTGTGGACGAGAAGCCATATAAATTGTGAAGATGTATACTGCTCGTGATCCCAACCGTGAACATGATCAATAGAAAAAAAAGCAAGTAAAATTGAACAAGATCCTATATGGCCCATACAACTTATACGATAAGGCTAGGAATCTGTGAAGCTTCAAGGTCAAGACAAGCTGAAGTTCAAGTGTAAAGACAGTTGAACGAGAACCCTATATGAGTCATGAAGATGTATACAGACCGTACAGTGACACATGGGAAGATGAAGTTAAAACTGAGCAAATATTTCTAAGTGTTTAATCACAGAAGGCTTAAACAGATGGTGAAAAGCTTCATGAGTTGTTAGTTTGTTCGTGAATGTTGGTGATTGAACTACTTTTCTACTTCTATTAGGATTCACTTTGAAGACTATAATTAATTAATTAGGGTTTTACTTTTATTATTATCGATATTTTGAGACAAGTTTTTATCGCAGAGACGATAGCTTTCTTATTTTGAGTAATCTTTTGGATAATTGATTAACGTTTTGGTCCTGAATTCGAGTTCTTAATAAAGATTTATTGGTTTTAATTATTGTAAGTTTAATTCTTCTAAACTTTCATCAATGTTTTACTATTGCTTTGTTAATAACATGAGCAGTTAAACACCACAACTAGGGTTGTTCGAACCATGACTAGGGTACAACATTAAAATCAACCACGAATGACTGTCAAGTGATGTTTTGCATGCTTTGTTTCTATTTTCATTGATTATTTTCTAATGAGTGCATACATTAGAGCTTGTTTGTAATTATTACTTTCTCGAGAAAGAAGGAAATGATTAGGAAAATCTAGAAATGAATGAACTCAGAAATTAAATGACTTGTTTTGAAGATTTGAGCGAGAGAGAGAAGAGTTTTCTAAACACTAAGCAAACTTAAAACTAAAACACTCTGAGACCGAGAGGAGATGAGTGATATTCACCTAATAGGGTTGAAAAGCATTTACGATATGTAACTTGCTAGATAATGCATGCATTATATCAAGAGACTATTAATTTGTGCAAAATCTAAGTTGTAGTCTGAATGTCACAGAAAACACAATCATGGTGTATTCTAATTGAAAATAAAACTCTAAAACTATCACCTCTCACTATTACAGCTGAATAATATTTACTATTAGTTAGTTTAACATTGAATCTGTCATGACCCGAGAGCACCCCCTAGTCATAACACGGCGTACTCGACCCCGAAGAGGTCTAATACAAGCCTCTTAGCATTCATAACATTAGATATATATAAATAGTGCGGAATTTAAAACTTTTCTTTAATAAATCCAACATCAAAAGAACATTTATAAAGCAGCAGAATACTAAGTCTCACATGGCCATCTTAGACAAACTTTAACAAGATAGACTCACGACCCTTTATAATCGAAGTTTTAACAAAGTCTTAAACATAAAAACTAGAAACATAAAATCCTTGTCCTCGACATATGAGGACATACCAAAAGAGGTCTTGAGAGAACTCTAATCCCATGATTCCATAGAGAAAGCAATCACTTACCGGAACCTACACTTGTAGTAAAAATAAGAAGATATGGGTTAGCACACAAAAATGTACTAAGTATGATGACCATGCAAAAACATAAAGGAACATTTTGTTGAAAGTCATGCTTTATGCCATTTTTGTAAAACTTCAAGGACATTGATACAAGAGGCATAATATAAGTCACAACCAACATACAAAGTCACATAATTCACATATGAGCAAAATCAAATATAACCTTTACATTTACCTTAAGCCTCCACCTCAATTAACCCTCAATCTATGCCTTGTGCAAAGTATGGGTAGAGTCCCATATCACCATCCACACTAAGGAACCACCCTAAGGTCACCCAAAAGTGAACTTACCATTCATCCTTTCCACCTTACACAATAAAGCATTTAAGAGACATAAACATTATATGAATCACACCATCACATTCAGACCAACATCTAAGACAAAATCTAAGTCATACTTATGCAATGTGCAAGTAGCATCCCATACCACTAACTACTCCTTTGAAGTCACAATAGACAAGGCACATTCATATAGAATAGACATGACAAGGAAGTAACTCATGATACAATCCAAGTATAGCATGCATCTTTACATTTAACCATTAAAGCCAACACTCTTCATTAGATTCATTTAGGATACATTCATGCATTTAGAGGACTTTCATATATTAAGTTTGGAAAGCCAATATGCATTTCTAAACATAGAAGACAAGCTATAGTCACAATACACTCATAACATAGTAATATCAATACCTTAGCAACCTCTAAGAACACTTGTGCAATGTATGGTTGGTATCCCATAATACCAACCTTACTAAGCATTCCTTGAAGCCACATCTTCATTTCCATAATATTCAAGCTTACCATAATCCATAGTCATAAATGAGGAATTATGCAAGTACATGAACTAAACATAAGGAAACTCATATATTCATATCTTGTCATACCATAAGGAAACCATTCCACAACATCCTAATAAGTCTCCTTGTGCAATATAAAAGTGAAGTCTCATACCTCCACTTCTACCAAGTCAAGCCATTAAGAAGTCATAGTATAGTTCCTATCATATTCATTATCTTATTGTTATTAGGGAATATTAGCCATAACTGACATAGACCATGTGAGCTACATGGAATCCGGTGTCATATAACCCCACACCGAAAGAAGGCGTTCTTACTTGCCAAAGGTAGAACTAATTATATTTAGCTTCTAAGTGGATCCACTAGCTAAGTCCTATGTTTGGCACATAGTTATGGGATAGGAAGATTGCTACTATAAATCCAACCTATTGCATTAGCGGAGGAGCTTCCATCTCATGAGTTTACTATAGATGACTCAATATATTGCATTAGCGGAGGGGCCTTTTCCTCATTGTCCATATCCACTCGGTACAAAGCATTAATTCCCAATTATACATAATTAGTATGGAGTGGTATCTACATGTGTGAAGGCATACTTTACCCTTCGTTCAATACAACTAACTAAAATAGCTCATAGATTCATTAAAGGTAAGAACTACCTTTCAACCTTAGAATAAACAGTAGTATGTGAGAATAACTATCACACCAAGACCATGTGTTCTCATGAGAATGGACTTTCAATCAACACAATAGGATCAACATGATTATGTACATTTCATGCATAATAATGTGTAAAGGTGCATATGAGAACTATACTTTCAATTAACACCAGTGATACATCATAATCATGTTTATGCATGGAGTGTGTGTGTGTAACTCTCCTTGCAATGACACAAACAACAGCATTATCATCCTAGACACTTCATTCATAATTAAGTGTAAGGATAAGGGAAGAATGGCCTTTCGACAATACCACAATATACACAATATTCATGTGACCTTCAACTTCCAAGTAAATCATGAGTTCACACACAATCTTGTCAACATGCACAAACCTTCACAATATGCCCTTCAAGGGTTATGGGCCAACTCATTCCAACATATAGCAATAGCACAATAAATAAGGGAATACCATTATCCGACAACTCATCAATACATTAATAACATTATGATTGGCACTTTATACTTCGAGTATTCATCAACATGCACATAATATCATGATCAAGTCAATTTATGTTTAGAAGCATTACCCTAAACTAATTCGAGTCTAGGCGATCTAACCTAAGGCATTACATTGAGAATTCATCATTCTAGGAGGATCATATTTAAACCTCAATTTGCCTCTTTCATGACATAACCCTAGAATCTTAGGTTAATCAAGAATACATGTAGAATTATACTAACATCAAGTAACTACATCATAATTAAACACCTTCACCTTTCAAGTGGATCAACATCTCTAACACTAGTTTACTATAACAAGTACTTAGGTCAAACTTGTCCTTCCTTTCAAGGCTATGATCACAAATCCTCAATTCACCAATTAGACATATATAATGATAAAAGTCAACAATCTAAATCAATCTAGGCATAAATCCATCAACTTTTATTTATAATCAACAAACCCACTTCATAAGTCACAATTTAGGAATTGAGAGAAATCATAGGTTCATAGAGTAAACCCATCTTAAATCATCAATTAAACATCAATATAATCATAGTTATCATTTGAAAACGTTTGATGCAAGAACCCATGAGATTGAGTGAAACATAGGGTTTTTCATGAAACTTGAAAACTTTGAAAATTCTTTGAAAATTGACTCTAGGGTGAAAACTAACCCTAGATGAAGGATCACCATACCTTATAGTTGAAGAATCCCATGAAATTGAAGAAGAAACACCTAGAAATTCCCAACCCTAGCTTTCTCTTGACCTTGATCTCCAATAGAGTTTCTAGAGAGAACTTTTAGGAGGGAAGGATTTTCTTTTGGGGAAAAATGAATAATGAATTCTAAAATAGCTTCCTAATGTTTTAATACTCTTAAAATAATCGTCCATATATTAATTAGGACTTGGGGTAAATTTAACAATTCACCCCTAGCTTGGCCGAGACTGCACCAAAAAAATAGTGCCCATTCACTCCCTGGACTCACGGACCGTGAGTCCATTCGCGGACCGTGCTGCTGGTCCGTGGTCTAGGGTTGCAAGTTGGTTTTAGGCTTCTTGACCTACGGAGACCATCCACGGGGCGTGAATGGACCTACGGGGTGTTAACCCCATCCGTAGGTTACCAAGTTTTGGCCAATTTGATGGTTTCCTTGGGGTCTTGGGGTTTAGACTTAGGGTCCTCCTCAAGGACCCTTAGGGTGGTCCTTGGGGAGTCGTACCTTGACGTCTAACCCTTAAACACCTCAACCATGGCTCAGGACAACATTAAACCACTACCAACTAAAGACAAACACAAATGCACACACGTTAGGCTCTAGTTTCACTAGTTCGTTTTTAGGGTCGTTACATTATCCCCCACTTAGGAACATTCGTCCTCGAATGACAGTTTAACCACATTAGGGGTAATGACTCAAGACTAGCAGCCCACAATCATGCATGCAACATCAATATAAGTGCATAAACATAAGAGGTAACATCAACTCCACATCAATAAACTCAAAAGACAATAAGAAGGTAGGAATTACATCTACAAACTGATTATGCATCAAAACTTCACATTTCTCATTTCATTGGAGGAACTTCCTTCTCCAAATCACATCATGCTCATTACAACATCATTAAGAACATTTAGGCATGTTCAACATTTAACCTCATGAAGCATATAAGCAACTCAAACTAAATGCACATTAACATGAGGAACAATAAATCATGAAAACTCATTTTTCTCATTTAAACAAGAATTCAACTAGAACATACATAATATAAGGAGAAAATGGAAACACCATGTCACACATGACTCCAAAACATACTACAAGCTACAAGGAACCCTAGGTCTCAAGCTTGAATAAGAATAGAAGGAAAGAGATAAGGACATCAACACTCTCAGAACCTTCCTATCGCCCACTTAGGAGAAAACCCAACTAAGGATATCATGAAAACAACATAGGAACCTCATCACAACATTCACACTCTAAGGAACCATCAACATACCGGAGCTTTTAAACTAGAAAGGTCCTCATTAAGCAACTCTTGCTCACAACCAACCTTACCAACACCACTCAAAGTCTCATATGTGTTTACCACACCGGGTCTAAACTCCTCGAACTCACTACACCTATTAAAGTGAGATTAGCAAGAAAGCCTATCTCAAGAACATCAAGGACACTCAACGACCAAGACATCTAAGAACATTATCTTCCCCTTAGGGATAATCCTATACAAACTCTTTACAACATCACGTCTTTTAATTCTAAGGTCGAAGCAAAACATCACTAAACCTTCACACTCATCACCCAAGGTGATTCTAAACCGAGGTGAATTACACTTCTACTCATCTTAAAGAACTCTACTCACTCCACATCTCTGGGCACCACTTAAACACCACAATTAATCAAATCCTTCAACAAACCTCAAACTCCAACATCACACATAACCAAAAGCAACTCTGTTATATTAAAGACAATATCACAATCTAACATCTCAAATACAACAAGTCATATAGCCACAATATACATAAAAACTCACTTTTTTCTCCCTCGATCCTTGTAGCATTAAACCTTCGAGTAGTCATATCTTCAAGACCACCGGATAAGGAATAAGAGAGAGATCTTATGGAGTTAAGTTCTATGGAACGACTTGAAGAATAAAGAAAGAAATGTAACTCTTAACGTCCTATAGCCTCTCACTCACAGATGTGTCGTGACTCACACCAATGAACAAGACTCTACTAGACGTGGCTTGTGAGACATCGATCCTAAAAACCATTTCTAAAATCTTATGCTCTGATACCAAGTTTGTCACGAACCGAGAACACCCCCCTAGTCGTCACACGTCGTACTCAAACCCGAAGGGGTCTAATACAAGCCTCTTAGTATTCATCACATTAGATACATAGAAATAGTGCAGAATTTAAAACTTTTTCTTTAATAAATCCAACATCAACAGAACATTTATAAAGCAACGGAATACTAAGTCTCACATGGCCATCTTGGACAAACTTTACCAAGATAGGGTCACGGCCCTTTACAATCGAAGTCTTGACAAAGTCTTAAACATAAATACTAGAAACATAAAATCCCTGTCCTCGACATATGAGGACATACTAAAAGAGTTATTGAGAGAACTCTAATCCCAAGCTTCCCTAAAGAAAGCAATCATTTGCCGGAACCTACACTAGTAGTAAAAATAAGAAAATATGGGTTAGCACACAAAAATGTACTAAGTATGATGACCACGCAAAAACATGCTATAAAAGGGACATTTTGGTGAAAGTCATGCTTTATGTCATTTTTGTAAAACTTCAAGGACATTGATACAAGAGACATAATATTAGTCACAACCAACATCCAAATTTACATAATTCACATATGAGCAAAATCACATATAACCCTTTACCTTCACCTTGAGCCTCCACCTCAAGTAACCCTCAAGTTATGCCTTGTGCAATGTATGGGTAGAGTCCCATAACACCACCCACACTAAGGCGCCACCTTAAGTTCACCCAAAAGTGAGCTTACCATTCATCCTTTCCACCTTAAACAATAAAGAATTTAAGAGACATAAACATTATATGAATCACACCATCACATTAAGAGCAACATCTAAGACAACTCTGAGTTATACTTATGCAATGTGCAAGTAGCATCTCATACCACTACTCACACTAACTACTCCTTTGAAGTCACCATGGACAAGGCACATTCATATAGAATAGGCATGAAAAGGAAGTAACTCATCATAAAATCCAAGTATAACATGCATCTTTAAATTTAAGCATTTAAGCCAACATTCTTCATTAGATTCATTTAGGACACATTCATGCATTTAGAGGACTTTCATACATTAAGTTTGGAAAGCCAATATGCATTTCTAAACAAAGAAGACAAGCTACAGTCATAATACACTCATAGCATAGTAATATCAATACCTTAGCAACCTCTAAGAACACTTGTGCAATGTATGGTTGGTATCCCATAATACCAACCTTACTAAGCATTCCTTGAAGCCACATATTCATTTCCATAATCTTCAAGCTTACCATAATCCATAGTCATAGATGAGGAATTATGCAAGCACATGAACTAAATATAAGGAAATTAATATATTAATATATTATCATACCATAAGGAAACCATTCCACAACATCCTAATAAGTCTCCTTGTGCAATGTAAAAGTGGAGTCCCACACCTCCACTCCTACCAAGAAAACCCATTAAGAAGTCATAGTATAGTTCCTATCATATTCATTATCTTATTGTTATTAGGTAATATTAGCCAAAACCAACATAGACCATGTGAGCTACATGGAATCCGGTGTCATATAACCCCACACCGAAAGAAGGCGTTCTTACTTGCCGAAGGTAGAACTAATTATATTTAGCATATCCACTCGGTACAAAGCATTAATTCCCAATTATACATAATTAGTATGGAGTTGTATCTACATGTGTGAAGGCATACTTTACCCTTCGTTCAATACAACTCACTTAAACAGCTCATAGATTCATTAAAGGTAAGAACTACCTTTCAACCTTAGAATAAACATTAGTATGTGAGAATAACTATCACACCAACACCATGTGTTCTCATGAGAATGGACTTTCAATCAACACAATAGGATCAACATGATTATGTACATTTCATGCATAATAATGTGTAAAAGTGCATATGAGAACTATACTTTCAATTAACACCATTGATACATCATAATCATGTTTATGCATGGAGTGTGTGTGTAATTGTCCTTACAATGACACAACAATAGCGTTATTATCCTAGTCACTTCATTCATAATTATGTGTAAGGATAAGGGAAGAATGGCCTTTCAACTATACCACAATATACACAACATTCATATGACCTTCAACTTCCAAGTGAATCATGAGTTCACACACAATCTTGTCAACATGCACAAACCTTCACAATATGCCCTTCAAGGGTTATGGGGCAACTCATTCCAACATATAGCAATAGAACAATTGATAAGGGAATACCATGATCCGACAACTCATCAATACACTAATCACATCATGATTGGCACTTTATACTTCAAGTATTCATCAACATGCATATAATATTATTATCAAGTCAATTTATGTTTAGAAGCATTACCCTAAACCAATTCGTGTTTAGGTGATCTAATCTAAAGCATTACATTGGGAATTCATCATTTTAGGAGGATCACATTTAAACCTCAATTTGCCTCTTTCATGACATAACCCTAGGATCCTAGGTTAATCAAGAATACATGTAGAATTATACTAGCATCAAGTAACTCCATCATAATTAAACACCTCCACCTTTCAAGTGGATCAACATCTCTAACACAAGTTGACTACAACAAGTACTTAGGTCAAACTTTCCCTTTCAAGGCTAGGATCACAAATCCTCAATTCACCAAAAATTCACTATAATTATATATAGATGATTATACAAGTCAACAATCTAAATCAATCTAGGCTTAAATCCATCAACATTCATTCATAATCAACAAACCCACTTCATAAGTCACAATTTAGGAATTGAGAGAAATCATGGGTTCATAGACTAAAACCATCTTAAATCATCACTCAAACATCAATATAATCATAGTTATCATTTGAAAACGTTTGATGCAAGAACCCATGAGATTGAGTGAAATTTAGGGTTTTTCATGAAACTTGAAAACTTTGAAACTTCTTCGAAATTGACTCTAGGGTGAAAACTAACCCTAGATGAAGGATCACCATACCTTATTCTTGAAGAATCCCACGAAATTGAAGAAGAAATACCTTGAAATCCCCAATCCTATCTTTCTCTTGACTTTGATCTCCAATAGAGTTTCTAGAGAGAACTTTTATGTGGGAAGGGTTTTCTTTTGGGGAAAAATGAATAATGAATTCTAAAATAGCTTTCTAATGTTTTAATACTCTTAATATACCTTAAAACACTTAAAATAATCATCCATATATTAATTAGGACTTGGGGTAAATTTACCAATTCACCCGTAGCTTGGTTGAGGCTATACCAGAAAAACAGTGTCCATTCAATCCCTGGACTTACGGACCGTGATTCCATTCACAGACCGTGCTGCTGGTCCGTGGTCTGGGGTTGCAAGTTGGTTTTAGGCTTCTTTACCTATGGAGGCCATCCACGGGGTGTGGATGGACCTACGGTACGTGAACCCCATCCGTAGGTCACCAAGTTTTGGCCAACTTGATGGTTTCCTTGGGGTCTTGGGGTTTAGACTTAGGGTCCTCCTCAAGGACCTTTAGGGTGGTCCTTGGGGAGTCGTACCTTGGCGTCTAACCTCTAAACACCTCCAACATGGCTCAGGACAACATTAAACCACTACCAACTCAAGAAAAACACAAATGCACACACGTTTGGCTCTAGTTTCACTTGTTCATTTGTAGGGTCGTTACAAAATCATAACCCAATTTATTTTATGCTTTTAGTTTTATTTCTAGGAATATCAACTGCAACTGAACATAAGAACTAGTATATTTGTTTATTCTATATTCCCTATGGGAACTTCAATCGTTTATACTTCTTAATTGGGGTGTAAGTTTGGACGTATCAAATTTTGGCGTCACTATCAGGGAATTCGGTTTAGAAATATTCTACTAGAAATTATTTCAATTTTAGGGATATTTCCTAATTTTACTTCTTGTTTCTTGTCAGTGTCTTCTACAGGTGTCTTAGGTAGTGCATGCCAAATACCAGAAGTAAGGGAGTACCTTTAATTTCTTATGATCCTAAGCTTGCACGGTCTATTGGTAGAATGTTTAACACTCAAGAACTTGAGGTACAAAGGGACTGAGATAGGATGTTGAGGGCCAAGCAAGGGGTGTCAACATTAATGCAAACAATCTAAATAGGGTAGCAGTTGAGGTTGAATAAGTGGAAGAGTTGGTCCCTCGGCAACAACTATTGGCCCTAAGGAGAAGAGGTCAACAATAGGTGCATGTAGTTGTTGATGACGATAATCAAGACATGGATGAGGATGGAGCAAATGGAGCTATTGTGCTCTTACCATTGCTGCCAGGAGTGAAATTTACCATTACCAGTACAATGATTCAACTAATGAACCTCAAAGGGTTATTTAAAGGAATAGTAGGTAGGACTCTAATAAGCATCTGATAAACTTTGTTGGAACTGGTAAGTCACAAGAAGTTACCAGATGAAGAACTACATGACACATGGTGGAGGTATAGCTAGAAGCTTAAGTAGTGCCCAAACCACTACCTTACAGACGAGAATTTGAGGCAGGTATTCTATAGATCACTGATGTGACTAATCATGTGGTTGATACAATTTGTGGAGGATTGATGTTTACGTAATCAAGACACAACTTCCAATGCAAGTGTCTACCATCGTACAATAGTAATATAACCGAACCAAGGGTTGGGGTCGAGTCCCAAGGGAGAGGTTCTTGAAAATTAGTGGTTAAGCGCGAAAATGCTAAAGCTAACCGTAGCTAAAGACTTAATCGAATGAAGACATGAAAAATTAAAGGTTTTGACATGAGTGTCAATTATCAATGGAGTTTGTAAACAAGTAAAGAGCAAAGTAAAAAAAAATAAAGAGAGATATGAATATGGAGACGGGATTCTTGGGATGATGTGAAAGGAATATGGGATTAAAGACACTATCGGGTAAATACTATTGATAATACATAGCTAAATATTTGTAACTAGGCTAGACTTTAGTGGGGTAAATTCTCTCTCGAACAACTTACCCCGAATCAACTCGGTTTCTCTTGAACACCGAGTTGCCGCTTTTAAGCACAGCCTCCACCTTAGCCCATTCACTCTCTTGAGCTGAAAGTGTGGGAGAGGGCTTAAGATTCACTCTCTCGAGTTAAACCCACGACGACCCAATAACCACCGGCTATCAATTTAGTAGTCTTAGTTTTAAAACCTCTCTCTCGAGCAAGACAAAAAGACTAAGATGAAATCGTATTTACAACTACAATCTCATTAAGTTCAAACACAACTACTAAATGAAATCACTTTTAAACAGTGAATATAGCAACAATAAGTAACACCCAACAGTAAATTTAACCCATATTCACAAAATCACACCCAAGAATTGGGGTTTTAGCTAGACATATAGAAAAGGAAGAAAATGATACCAACTCGAAGTAACATCAACTGGGTATGATTTATATTCACTTTAAACGAGTCTAAGATGAAGAATCTTCAACACCCACTTCCAATTTCTTGGAGTTGGAAGTCTTCAAATCTTCAAAATCTAAGAAAAAATATTCCCTACTTGAAAACTTAGAAAATAAAATGTTGTATCTGAAATTGCATACTAAAATAAAAATTCAAACTAGTATTTATAATGTGAAAATATGTGCTACGAAGGATCACTCAGTGCAGTTAGTCGGGATCGCCGATGCAATCGACCATCCGCCCTTTGATCTGCTTTATCGCCTTTCAGCTCTTGCCTTCAACATCTTCGCGTTCTGAATCATTTGGTGATATAGTACTACTTCGCGAAACTGTTCGGCGACACACCGACTGCTCCTTTTCATTGCCGACTTGATCTTTTCCTTTAGGCCTCAGCACACTGGAACTTTTGGAGAGGTTAAGGCCTTTCGGCGACTCGCCGAATGCATTAGGCGATCCTCAGGCCTTCTTTTCTTCGTCTTTTCTGCAATTTTGTTCCTTTTTGCCAAGTAGTGTCCATGCTTTGCCTCAAACTCCAAATACCTGAAACTTAAGGATTTACATCAGTTATTGAGACAAAATATGCATTTGAGGACACTAATTCTATTAAAATAAAGCCCTAAATGAGTCCAAATTGTGGACTCATCAACACTCCCAACTTAAACTTTTGCTTGTCCTCAAGTAAAACTCAAGTTCAGCAATTCAGCAGTTCAAAAAGGATGTCTCAAACAGTGCTACACAAAACTCAATCATGAATGTATACAACAAGACTCAATTTACTCATGCAAAGATCAAATGTGCACTCAAAGTTTCAAGTTGTGACACACCATTATAAAAGATTCTCAAGCTCACTATACTTGTTTCAAATGCAGGTTCGAGCTCAACAAAGGTATTCAAATGCCCTCACACAAAGAATGATTCCATATTCACACACAATGGTTTAATCATTTAAAGTTTCGAAATCAAATTCAACGCTCACTCTCACAAAGAAGAACACAATGCATACTTTCACCCATAGGCTTGCCCGTATTTTTCAATCGACAATTGTTTCAACTCACTCAAGATCAAAAAGGTCTTTTCAAGGCTTGTAATGGGGCTTAGTGGAAAGGTATGGTCATTTAGGCTCAGTGACTTTCATTCTCATGAAATGTGGTGCTCACAACACTTCTTCTTCTGTTCTTTCATCATTTTCTTTAGTGCTCATAAGTCATCCCATTATTCACTTTCCATTGATTGTTCGGAAACCTCATTTCTTTTGTACTTTATTCCACAACTTTTTCATTTTTTTTTCTTTTTTCTTTTTTCTTTTTTAAGGAGGGGTTCCATTTTTCTTAAAACCATGGGTTAAAGGAGACTTTATTGCACTTTTTGACTTGCCTTTTCTTTTTGCCACACCCCCAACTTAGGCTTTTGGCCTAAGTTGGCTATTCAATCAACCACAAATCACGGGGATTATGGGTAGTAGATTTAAGAAAGGTCATGTTTTCATCAAGTTTCTTCCAAAGAAAGGTAAAGGCTCAAGGGGTGTTCAAAAGAGGTTCACACACTCACAAGGTAGGCCACAAAAAGATATATGTCAAATTGGCTCACACTCTTCGAAGTTACCTAAGATCATATCAAGAAACAGCCTTACTTAGTCGACCGGACCAATGGGACAAATTCTAGGTATTTCATGCATGGTTCACAGTAAGCTCATCACACAAGGCACCGACACCAAAGTCAACAGACACCATACTTTCGCTAGTGTACAACGTTCATCACAAGAGAATCAATTTGATACTTGGCTAGTCACAATGAGATACAAAGAGTTCACATATTGACTATGCAAATTCATTTGTCCTCATCGTAGCCGCACAATCATGTTTGTTCGATTATGAACACTATTCGAGTCATTGGTATTGATCGGGACCGATACAAAAGAACAACCACATTCAACACAGAAGTGGTGGCAAAAAAAATTCAGAATGGTCAAAAATCATTTACAATTAAAAGCAAGGAGCCACAAGCTCAAACCTTCCACAAAAAGCAGTGTAAGACAAATTTAGCAAAAAGCCCAAATAGATAAAGAAAACAGATATGAACAAAGGTGGGCCTCACCCCCACCACAAACAAAACATTTGTCCTCAAATGCAAATAAAGATATCCAAAAGTCAAAATAAATAAAGACAGAGAGGGAGGTAAAGAGGGGATCCTATCTATGCAGTCGCTCCATCTGTCTGGGCATCAGTGCCCGATGCATCACTCTGGTCCTGGGTCTCAATAATCGGAGTCGCCTCAGAAGAGACAGCAGTACCAGACCCACTAGAAGCTGCCAAGGGTGTATTCGCCAAAAAGGCCTGCACAGCTGCATAAAATCCCTGAGCCCACGAAGGAACATTAATATCTCTAATAGTGGTCTTCCTAGCAGAAGTGGGCCTCTTGCCCTTGCCTTTATTTCCAGGTGGAGGTTCTTGTCTTCCCTTCTTGGGAGGATTTGACCCCCCTTCATTTATTGTGATATCATGTGCTCTTTATCGGGGTGGCATGACAAGATTTGTCTGTACCATATCTTTGGGATACTCAGACTTCTCCCTGCTAGACTCAACAACATGCAAGCACAACCCCACAAGATTTAACCAATTTAAGGCATAAAAATATGGGATTTTAACAATATAAACACTACGGGCAAGACTTTTACAGGCATAAGCAAAAACAATTAAGATCAGAGAGGCCCAGCACACATCACTAAGATAAGATCATTGCAAATTAGTACAAAATTGCTAAAAATAAATTCAGGGTTCGAAAAATCAACCTTAGATGCCGATTAAAATACTTTTGAAATGTTAGTCAGCAATGTAATCCACTCCGAACACAAATCAACGACAAAATAATTTAAAATTGCAAAAATATAGAAACTAAGGCGCGGGTGTGAGTTTGTGACGATTGAAAGTGAGGAAAAGTGAAGAGTTTAAAAGTTTAAACCTTTGGCCTTTTAAGAAACCATCCAGTTCTCGCCCATTCAGCGACATTAGTCGTGCTCACCAACCCACTCGGCGACACGCCAAGTGGTCACTAACCTTGCCGAGTTTTACCGTATCCTCAGTTGATGTGGGAGTCTAAACGGCGGATTAGATCGGTATCGCCGACCTGGTCTGCGATTCGCCAATAATTTCCTAGGCTCGCCAACTTATATAGACTCCAATGTAAAATTGTCTTAAGTCCAATGGTGGTCTGGGTCAGGGTCGCCGACCTCTTCAGTGATGTGCCGACTGGACCTTTTGCTCGCCAATCTGCACTTTTCAACAACTTTCCCACTTCGACCTACACAAACAACACACCATTATTTCTTAAAGCAAAAATAA